>CAKAOI010050784.1:67931-89749 GCA_916701655.1 Sebastiscus albofasciatus | reverse complement strand
GTGTGTGTGTATAAATAGATTTTATTTTATTTTTTAAATTTTATTTTATTTTATTTATTTTTTTTACTTGTGTATATTCTTTTTACTTATTGAAAAAAATAAATATTAAACATGTTAAATTACTTTTTTTTACTTAGTTTTTATTGCAGTTTCAGCAACTTATACAATCATCATCACATTCTTAACCACTGTATTTTCATTTTAAAGCTGTCTCTTTGTTTTTACACAAAATTTCACAACTTAAAACAAGGGGGGGAGAGAAAACACAAAAAAACAAAACATCTTGAACTGTAATTTCAATTGAATTCAAAGAAAGGGAGGACACATACTTAAACAATCCAAGGAATTATAATAAAATAAAATAAAATAAATAAATAAATGAATGAATTGAAATAAAAAGAAATGTGGTGAAGGGTCGGCGGTCAGGGAGGGGAATTGTGTGGAAGTGTATATGTTGTATGGATGTGTGTATGTGTGCTTAGAGAGATGACCTGGGTCAGGAAGACAAAGACACAAGTATGATCCAGGATATATAAAAATATTCAGATTACCAATCACTGTATTATTATAATCATGGCAGGGCTCCACCTTTTAATAAATATGTCTTTTTGGAGTCTTAGGGAATAGGTTATTTGTTCCATGTGGTAAATTTCCCATACCTTCTCAATCCATAAATTGTATGTTGGAATTACATGCATTTTACCAGGCATTTTATGCTTTTATTCTGAAAAACCGATCAGAGCGGAAGTCGCCTGGCTGCCCTCTGCAACTTGACGCAGCTCGGCTGGGTCACGCTGCAATCCAGCCGGATGTTTTTGCGTCGCCAGTATGTGATGTGACCATTTGCTCTTCTTTTTTTTTAACAGGAAGCTTAAGCTCCAGCTCCAGCGCAGCGGCCACTGACCAGGTGAGTAGCCGAGTAGAGCCTTCGAGGAGCGGCTAGAGGAGCTGCAGGTTGGTGGTGGAGGTGGTGGGTGAAAGCTGCAGGGAGGTCGTGACGGTGTTGGTTTGCAGTGACCGTGCACGCCCCTGCGCGCTCACACAACATGCATAATATAGTTGCTGTGGATTAGAGCCTCTTCAACAGGCTGATGGGTGCAGGGCTTTAGAAATCCAGGTGATTTTAAATGAGAGGAGTGAATAAGGCCTGAGCAAAAACACAAGCTTCCACTCTGATGGATTCAGTCTGTCTTTATCTCCACCTGTCTAGTGTTCATCTGCTCTCTCTCTCTCTGACAGCTGTGTCTTTGTCACACAATGGCTCTTAACATGTTTTTTTTTTTTTACATTTATCCTTTGATATTGCAATATATTGTTATTAATTATTTTTTATTTGTTTCTTTGTTTTATTGACACAACAAACATTAATTACTTCACTGCAAAAATGGATTTTTAAGAAAGTAAAAAAAGCCTTGTTTCTAGGATTTTTTTCTTATTTTTAGCCTAAAAAGAAAAATAATCTTGACAAGCAAGTTTTGCATTAGAAAAGTAATCTCATTTTAAGAAAATATATCTAACTTTTTCTTAATAATAAGATATTACAACCCAGCAGACAAACAAGATTTATTTTCTTATTTTAAGAGTAAGACCAATTGCACAACTTCCCAATTTAAGAAATTTATGAAATGACACCAATGAAAGTTTGAATTCATCTATTTTTATTCATTGTCAATAATTCAATTTCATTATACATCATTTGTAAAGCCATGCATACAACAACACACATACAACAAAATGTGAATGGCAATTCTTTATTGTTTTCTTTCCATTTACATGCATGTTCTTTTTAAATATCTATATAGTGTAATTTGCTTAATGAATTGTATGTGTATGTATATATATATATATATATATATATATAATGTTTTTGTTTTTATTTTCTTCTTTTTTTAAATTTTTATTTATTATTGAATTGACGCTTTGGCAATATTGTTCACCTGACAGTAATGCCAATGAAGCAAATTGAATTGAGTTGAATTGAAACATAGTGTCTCCCTGAGGATCAGACCAGCAGCAGTCCAGGCTTCTTGGGTTCACAGCTTTTTGATGGTGCAGGGGGAGGTGGTGTGAGCACCAGCAGCTGTCTTTTTATTTCATCCTCTCTTTCAACTTCTGTACATCCTTCCTGACTCTAAAAGTGGACTGGAGACTCTTTGCAGTTCTTTTACAAGGCTGAAATAGGCTACCGTAAATATATATGCATAAGATCTGTCTTATAGTTATTAATGCTAGATACAGATTGATCCATTATAACTTTCTTCACCAACTCTATTTCACATCACAGAGATTGCATAAATATAGACCCGAGATATCAGATATGTGTTTTAGGTGTGGTTATTAGAGGAGGGCTCGTTTTTGCATGTACAAAACTTAATATCTTTCAGCAGGACTTCTCTGACATTATGACAAGACTTACAGGATTTACCCTCCCATTGGATCCTCAAATTTGCTTATTAGGGAATTTCACATAAATGTCACGCACGAAAACACACGACACCGCGGAGACTGCTTTTTGTTCCTGCAGTTTACACACTAACGTCTGGCTGCCAAGATAAATGGTGCTTGATATTTAATCTGATCTCACTAAATTAATATTTCTGTTGGCAGACATGTTGCCTTCCAGTCTTGTTTCAAACTTAGAGGCTGGATCGTACTGTGACTAGTTACTGTCATTAGTACACCTTTAAGAAACTTTCAAAAAAAGTTTTTAGAAATAGCTCTATGCATCGCCAGGAAGTGTATATAGCAACTACATGGAAGTCTGATTCCCATCTCCTCATATCTAGATGAGCTTTTAGAAATGAACAGCTGCATTCCACTTGAAAAGATCACATATATACCCTCAGAAATGAACACAACACCTTTCTGAAGATATGGCATCCCTATTTAACCTATATGGACTCCTTACCTACACCTATATCGGATTTGATGTAACAAAATGATCAGACTTGATACATCATTAGTCATCTGAATAAGTCAGAACGCTGCATCTCGTTATTTACGTTTGTGTTTTGTATATTTGGTTAACTAAAAAAATTTTAAAATAAAATATTCGAACAAAAAAAAATCACCGTTATGAGTCATAAAGTTCACTTGCAAAGATAAATACTGATCATTTCGTTGTGGTTTTAAAGATCTGATTGGTTTGAGAGCTGCAGCAGCTGTGTTTCAGCCTCATCTGCTCAGTGTTTCCACGTTGTGAGTATTGATTCGAGCGACACATGCATGTGGGAGACTCACACCGAGCTGGTGAGCGTTGCCATGATATCCTAACTGAATCTATACTGGCTGTTTTTGAAGTGTTGTCAGTGCGTCGTTGGTAGAAAAGCAGGGGTCAGAGGAGAGGTCACAGAGGTCACAAGGGCACGAGGTCTCCTTCTGTTGCTTAGACCTGGGTCGGATTGTACACGCAAACCATATTTTGGTGTTTGTTTTAACCTGCCAGATGGTTCTAAGGCTGAAAAACCTACAAAAATGGTAATTAATCTGCAACGGTTAATTGTTTTTCAAGCAAAAAGCTAAACACTCCCTAGTTCCAGCTTCTTAATTGTGAGTATTGTTCTTGTTTTAAGTGATTAGTAAGCTGAATATTTGGCAGTTTCAAAAAGTCACCTTGAGTTTTTCACAGTTTTCTTTCTGTTTTACGGACCAAAGATGAATCAATTAATCAATAGTGGAAATAATCATTAGTTGCAGCTGTAGAGCAGAGGATTTATTTCTCTGTTTCTGCTGATTCCCCTCCCATAATTGCTCTCACTCTGCTATTGATCTCCGCAGCTTAAGTTTGTTTTATGTGCATTCAGTGTCATCTGTCTCCAAAGAGAAAAACGATCATCCTGCTGCTGCTGCAGTTGTTGGGAGCAGCACACACACCTGTTTGTTCCGACAGATGGTCGACAGAGTGCTCTTCTGTCTCTGTGTGTGTGCAGTTGGTCAGCTGTTGTATCTCAACCTCGCCGGCCTTATCTCGCTGAGCGAGCTGACTCCGAACACATTCTTATTTAATCAGGCAGTTGCTTTCCTGTTGAGCCACTAAGCTGCAAGACTCTTATTTTATTTGGCGAGTGGACTGAGAACCCGCACGAAAACACGCGACACAGCGGAGACTGCTTTTTCTTCCTGCAGTTTACACACTAACATCTGGCTGCCAAGATAAATGGTGCTTGATATTTTATCTGATCTCACTAAATTAATATTTCTGTTGGCAGACGATGTTGCCTTCCAGTTTTGTTTCAAACTCAGAGGCTGGATCGTACTGGAACTAGTCACGTCAATTCATCTGCATCTATTTTGATAATTAATTGACATTTTTCTCTGCTTTCAGCTTCTCAAATGAGAGGATTTGATGCTTTTCTTTGTCATATATTATGTCAATTTGAATACCTCTACTTGGTCTGTGGGACATTTTATAGACAAAATGATAAATGGAATAATCGAGAAAGTAATCGACAGATGAATCCATGATTAAAATAAGCAGTTAGTTGCATTTAAAAATAGAGAAAAGCAGCAAAGTCTCACATTTGCGAAGGTGGAAACAGCAAACGTTTGTCAGTTTTACTCGACAAATGACTGAAGCATTAATTAATTAATTAACTAATCAGCTAATTTTCCAATTTCTCACTGTGTATCAGCAGGCATGGATACAAACTCTGAACAATAACATCATAATCGTCTTAAATCTGCCTTTTTCTTTCCGAAATGATCAGTTTAAGAGCTGAAACAATTAACAGTCTCAGTTTATTCTTCCATTTTATAGACTAAAACATGAATCACTTATTCTTCCACATCCGGTGCTTAAACCCCCTCAGCTGTCCTCTTGCATTGTGGATCACCTCATCCTATTCTCACCTGATCACGTAGAGTGAGGCCAGCTACCCCGTAGACCAGCGTCACCACGGTCGCTTGTATCCATGGTGTCCTTTTTTTTTTTTTTCTGTCGCCGCTGAAAGCTCGTGACCTTATAAGCTGTGGATGGAAAAAAAAACATCAGCGTTTTCTGCTTTTACTTCAGTGCCATGCAACACCCACATTATAAGAGCTCATCTACTAATCAGATCTCATGATCCCTTTGCTGATTAGCTTTGCACCAATAATGAGAACATTAATGTGCATTTATTGTATAATTAAAAACTCCCCACTCAGACTCCAGACATGAAAAAGACATCTGGATGTGGAGGTGAGGCCCTTTATCTTTCAGCAGCAAGTATGTGAGTGCAACTTACTTTATTTGAACATAGTGCTGGGCGAAATATAACAATATTTTTCACCAAATACCTCGATATTGTGTCAATATTGTGGAGTTGATAATTTGTGCTTTCACAAAATAGTTACACAATGAGATTTGTGTGGATTTAATGACTAAATGGGTAAAGGCAAATAATAGTCTGGTAAGTTCCGAAAATGACTTTACTGTAGGGCTGCATGATTTAGAAAATTCATGTAATTGCAATTATTTTGATTGACATCGCAATCGCGATATAAGAGGAAATGATCATTTCTACATCATTATTCCCATTTTCATTGAAAAAAATATGATTATAGAGTGATTTTTGTGGGGATCTGTACCAAACAAAGATGTGTTCTCAAGTATGTAGAATGCGATGCGTAGGCCAGGACATCTCTGCAGCACCACAATATTCAATTTAAAATGGTATTTTGACACATATTTTGCATTTAAAAATATTGCGCCTCCTGCGCTTTGAAAATTGTAGTAGGCCATATTGCCATTTTGATAAAATTTTGATTAATTGTGCTGACCTAATTTACTATAATGCAGCCTTTAAAACCAGGAAAAGACAACTCTTATGCCATATTACGATATCCAAAATCTAAGATGATGTCTCATATCACAATATCAATACAATATCAATATATTGCCCAGCCCTATTTGAACATATTTTGCTACTTGGCTTGGATCCAGAGTTCAGATTGAAGTATTTAGTCTGATGCAAAGCTTTTACATAATCTTCATAATCTTCATAATCTTGGTGTATTTTATTTAACTTCCTCCTTTTTAAACTCGATCCATGTTATCTCTGCGTTTCCAGAGTGACACATAGCTACATACTGTGTGCATATTGAAGTAGTCTGGTTAGTACAGTGAGCAGAGTATCGCACTGAAGTGGACAGAGAAATAGTTCAGTCTACATTTTTTTTTCCCCTGTTGGATTGGTGCCCATTAAGAGTCTTTTGTAAACTGTGCAATGTGAAAATTTAATGTCTTTAAAGGGGAACTACACCCATTTTCAAAAATCGTACACATTATTCCTATGGTCTAAGACAGTCCAAAAAAGTATTAGTAAACATCGAACTTGTGATGTCATAGGGTATAGCGTCTGGAGCTGCTCCATAGACAATGAATGGGAGACTTTTTCTTTTATTATACCCAAATTATTCTATTGTTGTGTTGTCAGTTGTGAAACAGAAAATGTTCCCAATACTCCCGATAATTCCCCCGGGTGCTCTCAGTGTCACCTAGAACATCTCTCCTAATTCATTGTCTGTGGAGCAGCGCCACACTTTATACTAGGGCTGTTCCCAATACCATTTATTGGGTTTTGAAGCTTCAATGAGAAATATGCGAAGGCATTTGAAGCTTCAAGACAGTGCCGCTGCTGCACTACTGTACACGCCCGCACCTCTACACATAACAGTGATATCCATCTGAGAATAACTAATAATAATTAATGTTGAATATGTAATGATGGTGAGTTGTGGGATTATTCCTTATTTCATGGGCTATTTTGGGATTTATACATTATTATAGCATACTTATACATTATACATATATAAAAAAAAACAAACAAAGCTGATTTTGGTGTGGATTACCATGGCAACAATTGAAGGGTCAGCCCTACTTTATACCCTATGACATCACAAATTTGAGTTTTAACCCTCTAGTTTTTGGGATTTGGAAGAGAGTTGTTCATGTTTACTAATATTTTCTGGACTGTCTTAGACCATAGGAATAAGACGTATGCAATTTGAAAATGGGCGTATGTATTTGCATCAATGACACTGGTGCACATAAACATACTATTATATCACTTTTGATGTGACTTTATTTTGAAATCCATTCAAATGCTCTTATTTGCACGGGGGGCTCAATAATCACATAAAAGACAGAAGGGCAAAGATTTGTGCTTCCGAGTCATCTGCCCTAAGTGTGCTGCGACAATGAGGAGCAGGTCCCCTCCTCATACTCATTGGGACATAAAACTTTTTGATGTCCCTCGCCCCCCCACACTTGTCCTTTTTTCCCTTTCAGCCAGGCCACACTCTCCTCTTTCCTCCTGCACTCTCTTAAAGGCCACGCCAGTCTTTCAGCCAGCCTTGGTCTTTTCTTTCTGTTTCGAACTCCCCTCCACCGCCCCCCCAGCCCCGAGACAAAGAGCGGAGAGTGACTGTGGCGCTCCGTAGCCAGGTGTTCTCCATTGCTGCCCCGGGCCGTAATAGCACCAGCCCTCACACTGCAGCTGCCCTCCCCAGCCTCCCATTGTGCAGCTCCATTGTTCAGCCGCCCACCCCTCGTTGATTCATCGGCCACACAGGGGAAGCCCTTTCAGACTGAGCAGAGGAGTGTGTGTGTGTGTGTGTGTGTGTGTGTGTGTGTGTGTGTGTGTGTGTGTGTGTGTGTGTGTGTGTGTGTGTGTGTGTGTGTGTGTGTGTGTGTGTGTGCTGGTGCACGTTGAGTACGCGTGCCTTGGGGAAACTGGGTGTTGCAGGCATTCGCCCACAGCCACTCCCCTCCTCCTCCCCTTGTCTCTGCGCCTCATTGTGAGGCCGCTCAGGGCTCTGATTGGTGGAAAGGCAGCCACTCTAACCGAGGCAATGGCAGACATTGTTGCTCCATCTGTTCTGCCACTCATTGTCCAACTTGCCTTGCTTCTGTAGGGGGAGAAAGAAAAAAAAAACACAGCGCTGGAAGACAGTCAGACAGTGAGGACAGAGGCGTTTGGCTGGAGTCGGATGCTCGAGCATCGGATGTAGCTGCTGCTGCTGCTGCTGTGGGAACTTTGGGACTTCACCTGTTTTCCAGTCTGGCTTTCAAGGATTTAAACATACGGAAATGAGCTTTATTTACTTCCCCTTCTCCATTGTTTGTTGATCTTTTTAAGGCCTGGTAAGTATGTCTGCCTATAGCCAGACTCTTGCACTGAAATCTCTTTTTGTGGCTGTTCTGATCTCTGGTCTCACAAGGACCATTGAGATGATGCAAAGGACCTGCATGACAGGTTGCACAGGCTGCAGCATCATGAATCACTTTTATGCTGACCCTCCCTAGATGACTTAACTGACATGACATAAATTACTGGATATTGATGAATTCAGAATGAAAGAGGAGAAGGTGCGGCCCGGCTCTGGGTCCTGATGATGCTTTTGGATGTGAAACATTGCAGACAAAAGATGAAGTAGCCTGAGTTTGAACCGTCCGTACCACTACATTACAAGAAATCTTTACGTGCAACCTCGAGTCAGAAGAGTTTGTAGCAACAACTGCTTAAACTTTGCTTGGCAGCTGCGGCTGGAGTCACTTGAATTTCAACCAGTGTGACCTGTGTTGATATGAAACTTGATGGTGGGGATGGATGGGAGGTTTTGAGGGGGGAGGTAACAACAAGCTTCTTCTTATATGGGTCACATCAGGCTGGAGGAAACACACAGAGAAAGACGTTAAAGCCTTGGAAAGTGTCTGTGTGCAGCTTTCACATCTGACTGTGTGTGTGTGTGTGTGTCAGAGACGGTCTGTCCTGCTGCGTCTTTATCCTCGCTCTATTGGCTGCGTGGAGACAGGGGTGTGTGTGTGTGAAGGGGAGACACCAGTTGCGAGTACCGCTCAGCAGACATCTGTTGCCCTGCTGCTGGCGGGGAAAGCCTTAGCGCGCCATCTAGATGCAACAGCCCCCTTTTTATACAATAACTTTTTGCACAGTATCAGGCATGCAGCAATATACCGCCAGACAGCCCCCTCCTCTTTCACCCCCTTTTCTGCACACACACTTTTTACACAAAGCCCCCCACATACAAAGCGCTGTAAGGACTGTGTTACATATTCATTACTGCCTCCATCAAAGCCAGCAGGGCTGCTCTGTGTGTGTGTGTGTGTGTGTGTGTGTGTATGTGTGTGTGGGAGCTGAACCCGCTGCTGTTTTGAAAGATGCACCCACTCAGCCTGGAGGTCTGGAGACGGTGTGATGACGAGGTGGCTCCGCCGTTGGTCCGTTAACGCTGAGCCTGATTTTGGGGGGATTCCACAAAAGCGCTGAATGCATAATTTGTGCGGAGCTGGGACCACACTAGAAGACTTTTTTAAAATCCCATTTAATCACATCACACATTTAACAGGCTTTAATAGAGACTGTTCAGAGTTCTGCCGATAAGCAGCCACAACAACGGGATTATTATCAGATTTGTAGAG
Source organism: Sebastiscus albofasciatus (assembly GCA_916701655.1). NCBI lineage: Eukaryota > Metazoa > Chordata > Actinopteri > Perciformes > Sebastidae > Sebastiscus > Sebastiscus albofasciatus. The sequence goes on along the minus strand of CAKAOI010050784.1, from coordinate 80,331 downwards.
ATTGTGAAAAATCAATTGAGGTTAATGGGATCGCGATGCTGCAGATAAGCTGCCATATGTTTTACAGATCAGTCCTTTATGTGAATATTTTGCTAATTTTTAGTGAGTTTAGTAGATTATATCTTTCAGCGGAGTAGCCTAGTTTGTAATCATGCTTTTCAAATTGTTTTAATATGTGTTGTAAAATGGTCCAAGTGTGCGCAGCTCAAACACCAAAAAGCAGTTTTCCCAAGTTTAGTGTTTGCACGCAGGACTTAAAGCGTTAATAGCCGATCACTTGAACGAATAATGACTATAGGACCAATTTGTCAACTACGGCTCTAGGGAATTGTGATGGGCATTTCCCCTCTGTTTTCTAACGTTTTATAGACAAACAATTCATCCATTAATCACCAGCAGAATAACCGATAATGAATAATCATTAGTTGCAGCCCTACGTCAGGATCTGTGTGGCTCAACAGCATCTTTGGAGGAAACCCTGAAGAATCCATTACCACTTAATTATTCTGCATTGTTGTGAATGTATCCTATCGTACATTGTTCAATATTGTATATGTAGTATTTTTAAACCTTGACGATCACCTCTCTGGGTGTCATCTAGTGCTGATATGATACCTGAGTTTCGGTACCAATACAAAACAATACTTTTTTCCGTCACCTTACATTGAGGAACATGTTCTTCTATATATATTTTTCCGTTTAACAAAAAGCCAAACTTCTCGAATATTGAAGCAGCTGTACAACAACTTGACAAATGATGACAAATCTGACTGAAACACAACAGTTTTTGATACTTGGTGGTGCTATTGGCACAGTTCGGATGCACTGATCCATCCTTTTTCTCTTCCAGTACCTACAGCATATTCCCATACCTTTACTAAATCTAATTCAGTACCGCCGCTGGCCTTTTTCTTTAATTTAAATTCTTTGCACCTCAGTGCATGGATCTCATTTGTATGCAAGCCACAGACGTTGCATAGCGTAGTTTAAAACCATTTCGACATCCAGCCGTGACTGAATGAAATTAACTGATCAGGGAAACATTGAATTTAACAATGACATTGATTAAGAAACTGTATTTAAGTATCAGCATACCAAGCGTACCAACTGCTGATACTAGATCCCAGTTAAAATATGTTTGCAGTTTGCTTCTTACACAAACTGTAGACCAACTTTAAAGTCATTTATTACACTTTTCTGTCACAAACAGCTTCTTTTGATGCCTGAAGACGTTCAACGTAGTTAGATGTGAGTGTTCTTCTGTTTGCATCCTTGACCAGAGTCGTTGGTGTAATGTCACGTCTACGCAGGCAGCGTTGATGTGCTGCTGGTGCTCAGGCTGGATGATGGCGAGCCACAGAGAACGTAGGCCATCAACAGAGTGGAGTGCGCATGAAATGTTCCCAATAGCCCCACTCTCTCCACAGCAGCATGAGTCACTATGTGAGGTAGACGTTGTGTGGTGTGTGTGTGTGCATGGGCACCATCAACACCCACATCCGTTGATGCCAAGGTCCCAGTCCTAATCACTCCTGCAGGTCTATTGTTGTCTTGGGTGGCGGGGTGGGCTGCCAGTGAGGCACACTTAAGCCCCTCCCTCCCCCCCCACACACCACATCTTTTTGTGATGTGTGTGTGTGGAAGGCGGGTCGCCGGCTGAACGCCGCAGCCTCTGTCTTGGCATTTGGAGGGGAGAATGCTTTCAACAGCTGTAGCTTAGCAACAGTAGCTCAGCGCGCGTTGCTAGGCAGCCCTTTTTCATAAAATGCGCACTCACCCCACCCCAACGCCCCCCACCCACCATCTTTAAGTCACTTCCTCTTCCATCATCTGTTCTGTCCAGATAACACGGGTTTGACTTGATTTTGAAGGTTGAAGCGCTTTAAGTGACGTCTAAGTGCACATTTATAGAATTTTACATGATTATTTCCTCCTGAATATTTTTTATTTTTTTTTTTGGAAATAGCCAAAATACTGAAACGTTCAAACCTAAACTTCATGACAGTCAGTTTTCCAGAGATCAACATATCAGTGTCCTGATCTCAGATTAACTTTCACAAAGTGCTCCCTGTAATTTGCGCGCAGCAAAACCTTTTGACACCAATCAGATTAGCCTAACCAGATCCCATGTCCTCGGCGCTTGAATGCAATTTGCTGATTGGCTCGGTGGCCTCGGAGCACCCTCAGTGTTTTAATGAGTGACCCCGCCGCCCCGGTGGGAAGAACCATATGGGCCTTAATTACCAGGTAGCGTGTGAGGGGGAAGGGTCCGCCGGGCCCATCGCTAACGGCTCGCTGTCTTTTAAACAGTTCACCCTCTGTTCCCCCGCTCAGATTAATGTGCTGTGGCGTGGCCCTGTAAAAACACACTGGGGCCAGACTGAAAAAAAAAACGCGGGAGTCCATTAATTAGGGTGAGAGGCCCCCATCGGCTCTTTGTGTCAGCCAGTCTGCGCCTCGGCGGAGTCCCCAACTGCCCGAGACAACCGGTCAGAGCCAGTGTAAACAACAGCAGTAGCTCAGAGTGTTAGGAGAGCTCAGGCGAAACAATTTTCCTACAAAAATATAGGTGAGAAAGTCAGATTTTCCTAAAATTACACTAAATTATCATGTGTCAATACAGTCTGAATGCAAATTCTCACTTTGCAAATGATTCCCCAACGGGCATTTCAGTGGCACGGTTGCTTCTGTAACAGATACTTGTTTTAGTATCTCTCTGCACTTATTTACCCAGTGTTCCTGAAGGCACCATGTGTCATCTCAACATGTATAACAACAGATTTTCATTTGATTATCAGTGCTGAAAATATCAAATAGTCAGACGCTGCATTACTTTAATGGTATCATCATCAATCAACTTAATTATGTTGACCACTTTCCCTCACTGAGTTAAGCTGGTTTAAAGTTACGTATACAGTCAGTCAGGGCCTTGTTTCCTAAATGTATCTCACCCTCCGTCCTCCTTTCTGTCTCTTCTTTAGGCACCGATGAGTCGATCTTTGTGAAAGGGCAGCAGTCAGCCCCGTGTGCTGGATGTCTGGGACAGATCCATGGGCCAGAAGGACCATGTGGAGGCAGCAGCAGGCCACATCCTCGACCTGGGGCTGGATTTGGAGTATCTCCATGTAGCGGGGTCTGACCGGCAGGCTGGCGGCTCTGACGGGCCCCCTGCTATGGAGGAGCAGGTGGAGAGCTCCGGCAACAGCGGCACCGCCGATACCCCTCCACCAGCCGCGGTGGTGGAGGAAAACGCCGGATCCGATGCAGAGTGCGAGCTGGCGCCGTCTTCTGGCACCGCCCTCGCCGCCGCGCCTGACCCGGATGGAGGAGAGGGAGGGGTAACTCACAGCAAGAACGCCCACCAGCCGCTTTGTCGGACCCAGTGTGTGGATTTAGGCACTGAAGGTCCTCCTGAGCCTGAACTCTCATCAGAGTCCTCACCCAGCTCCCCATGTAAGCACCCGCCTGAGCCTCCGTCCAATCCCTCTCCATCAGAACCGGCGCCCGAGGCTGGCGGGAAGGAGTACCAGGCGAAGCTGGAGTTCGCCCTGAAGCTGGGCTACTCCGAGGAGACGGTGCGGCTGGTGCTGACCAAGCTCGGCCCCGACACCCTCATCAACGACATACTGGGAGAGCTGGTCAAACTGGGCACCAAGTCAGACAGCGAGCAGCCGGCTGGATCATTAGCCTCTACCTCATCGTCTTCATCCTCCTCTTCCTCTTGTGGCTGTTCTGAATTGCTGGACAGCCAGAGGTCGGACTCGCCGTGTCCGTCAGATTCTCTCGGTGATCAAGACAACCTGCGGCCGATCGTGGTGGACGGCAGTAATGTCGCCATGAGGTGAGCACTTTTAATAAAGACGCAGTTAAATGTCCTTTTATTGATTCCCAGACTTTTACATCGTGTGTTTATCGCTGAATGACCTACATTAAAACCCCAAATGTTTGCTATTTCCTGCTGCCTCCTCTATGTCCTGTAGCCATGGCAACAAGGAAGTGTTTTCCTGCCAGGGCATCCAGCTGGCTGTAGATTGGTTCCTAGAGCGTGGCCATCATGACATCACAGTGTTTGTGCCTGCGTGGAGGAAAGAGCAGTCGCGCCCTGACGCCCCTATAACAGGTCAGTGCTGCAGAATGCATTCGATAAAGTTGTGAAATTATCCCGGCACAGCGTTTTTCTCACCCTTACCATAACCCCCACCACCCCCCCACACAGATCAGGAAATCTTGCGTCGCCTCGAGAAGGAAAAGATCCTGGTGTTCACTCCTTCGCGGCGTGTCCAAGGTCGGCGCGTGGTTTGCTATGACGACCGCTTCATCGTCAAGCTGGCCTATGAGTCAGCCGGCATCATCGTCTCCAATGACAACTACCGAGACCTGGCTAATGAGAAGCCCGAGTGGAAGAAGTTCATAGACGAGCGGCTGCTCATGTATTCTTTTGTCAATGACAAGTAAGTAGAGGGGGGATTAGCGAGGGGCCGATTCTGTCAATATGATAGATCTTGATGTCAAAAGATTTGGGAGATTTCTGATTTATGTCTCTAATATTGAACTCAGAGGTCTTAGTTACAGCTTTCATATCTCTAATTCCCAGCTATTACTCCATCACATCTGACATTTAGTTTAACAAATGCCACGACAGCTGACATTTTCACCGGGTTTAAAAAGAAGAATTATAGCTGATTTGATCTGATTTGATTTCTACCTCCACGTTACAGCTCCTCCAATCAATTTACAATAAAAATAAAGAAGATGTAACCTAAAGAAGATGCACCTATTGTTAAAGACACCATTGTCTTTAGACTTTTAGTCATGTAAGTATCTTGTCCTTTCTAATCCTCCCTTCCCGTCTCTCAGATTCATGCCCCCAGACGACCCTCTTGGTCGTCACGGCCCCAGCTTAGACAACTTCCTGAGGAAAAGACCTGTCATGCCTGAGCAGAAGAAACAGCCTTGTCCATATGGTGAGAACACCGATAGACACACAGTTCATACAAATGCACAGCATTTTATTGTGTGCTATAAGAACAAACAAATGCTAAACCCTCACCTATCTGACTGATAACATTGTGTATAGTGCAGGTTACATATTAACTTGTATTGCATAATGTTTGTTGGGAGCTTTTGTATATTTACTATGCAACAAAACTTTTTGTCTCCAGGAAAGAAGTGCACTTACGGCCACAAGTGTAAGTACTACCACCCAGAAAGAGGTGCCCAGCCTCAGCGTGCCGTGGCAGACGAGCTGCGAGCCAGTGCCAAGACCTGTGTCACAACAAAAAACCAGGGGGACGCCGGTTTGGTGAAGAGCCACAGTGTTCCAGCTGGCAGCATCGAGGCGAAAAAAGGCGCCCAGAAAAGGCAGTCAGACCCGAGCATCCGAGCTCTGTCGTACAGCGATGCTGAGGACAAGCTGGCTAAAGGGCGGGCGGACAGCCAGAAGAGCAGTCTGTGTGGCAACACCAGTAGCAGTGGGAGTATAACAATGTCTCCAGCCCCAGGAGGCCCTCCAGCCAGTTTTAGCCTTCCCCAGGACCAGCAGTCCAGAGCGGTGACTCCTCATAGTCTACCAGCTCCCAGCCACGACCTTTACCCTCACTGTGAGTCTCCAGACTTGAGCTACTACTCAGTAACGCGTGCCTACTCCGGCCTGAGCCTCTCCTCCAGACGGAGCCCAGACTGCCGCTTCCCTAACGACACGGACCTGCGGCTCGGCTCCATGGGCTCGGCGGGCTCCGAGTGCGGCAGCGAGAGCAGCGCGAGTTGCGGGAGCAGCTGCGACTCGTACAGCGAGAGGCCGTGTCCGGGATGCCCCCAAGACACCTTACTGGAAGACAACGTCCATTTCGCTAATCCCCACAGCCGGCTGTATCCCCACCACGCCGCGTCGAACCACGAACTATGTGGCCTTCATCCGGCCGATTACACAAACATCCAGCACAGCCACACATCTAATACAGGAGTACACAGCTACCATCTACGCGGGCAGAGCTGTGCTCACGATCAGCCTCCACCAGAAGCTCCCCCAAAGCGCCCTCTCTACCCATTGCCGCCTCATCTCCAGCACCAGCCGCTGGCCGCACGCTCAAGCTGCCCAGGCGACTACCACTCCCTGCCCCAGTCCAACCCTCACCCCCCTGGCTCTCCTCTTGGCCGCTGCCTGGCCCCCACGCGAGGAGAGAGCGTGTCCGACTCGCATCTGTACGAACACCTCTCTACGTCGCACCATCACCACCGGACTAAAGCTTTGCCCAGCTGGGACACATACTACAGGCAGCCTCCGTTGCCGCCGTCCAGGTACGAGCCGTCGGCCTATCAGAGCTTGCCAGACACACGCCAGTCATCCTGGCACGCCCCTCCCTGGGCACAGGACGGCTACGCCCAGCACCACTCCTCCCACCCAGCTCTCCACCCATCCCCGACGCATTACTTAAACCACCCGCCACCTCAAGCCCACTCTCCTCACCCGCCCCATCCATCCAGCACTCCTCTCCCGCAGTACCCGTCTCACAGCGCTCACCTCACAGTCCCCTCCCACGCTCCTCCCTCCTATATGGCGCAGCACCCAGAATCCCCTGCGCACAGCCGCTACGGGGACATGAGGGAGAAAGTGTACGTCAACCTGTGTAACATCTTCCCCTCGGAGCTGGTGAGCCGGGTGATGGCCAGGAGCCCCCACATCACGGACCCCCAGCAGCTGGCGGCCGCTATACTCGCAGAGAAAGCTCAAACAGGCTACTGAAGAACGAAGGAAAATAATCTCCAATCGCAGCTATGTAGTCTTAAATAGGAAAACTGTGGTTGGTTTGCATTAGCAGAGCAAACTGGAATTTGCCTTTGCAACACTTGAAAGCACGTTGGGTTTGCATGGTGGCATTTTAAAATACTTTTTGGATCGTCTGCAAGGAGAGCTTTTGCTTTTCTTATGACATTAATGAGACGATGCATAAGTTTCCAAGGATATAAAATGCTAAAGATAATCCAAATCCAGCTCTGGTCACTGCGCAGCGACAACTAAACCAACAAGAGGGAGTCAATTTGATGAAATCTATGACTTTTGACACAAAGTGTGACTTGTGGAGATTGTTCCAGACCTTCCCATTTAGTCGTTTTTTATTTATTTAGTAGCTTATTATAATGTGTCTTTCACATGCAGGACTTGTTGTGCATTCAATTCAAAAAGGCACTTTTTTTTTTGTTTTACAGCCAAATCATAGTGAGTTGGTATCGCATACATCAAATATGACGGATATGAAGGAATATTTAAGCATTTCCACCAACTTCCTGACCAGATTGTGATCACACATCGTGTGCATTATACCCTGCACTAGCTCTCAGAGTCAAACAGTGTTTGAAAATGTTCTTTTCTTTCATGTGTGAAGCGCCCAGATGGATTTTCTTGCTTCATAACCGTAAAGAAAAGTGTCACAGATTCAGTGATGATGATTTTCTTCATTTGTTATGTGGCAAATCCACGTCCAGTTCTCACATCATCACATGACGGTTTCAAACCACTATTTCACCAAGGTCTGTGTATTATATTGATCTCTTTGTGTGTGTGTGTTGTGCAGGGCCATTTGTGGGGGCTTTTTCCATGTTGGTAAAAAAATGGGTGTCTGAAAGATGGTCGTCTTATTTGAGATGACGTCGGTATTTTGGTCAGAGTTGTAGCTGTAGAGATGGGTGACCCTGTCGTGTGTACCTTAGTTTTAGTAAGGGACATCTCTCTCTCTCTCTCTTTCTCTCTCTATCTCTCTCTCTCTCTCTCTGGCCCTTTTATTTTGGGTCAACTCTGGTATCTGCTACAGACAGAGAACATCTGGACATCAGTAAATCCAACATGTACGTATTGTAAATATATTTAACAGACTCCCCCGCTGTGCTTTTGGCGAACAGCGTCTACTCTTGTCTGAAGCAGATCCCAGCCGAATCCACGCTAGACAGAGAAAAACCTTGTTTGATACAAATTGTATCATTAACTAAGTCGCTGATGTTATATACAGTACATGGACTCGTTGATCCGTATCTATCAAACACTCTTGATGTATTGCTATATGACGAAATGCATTGACAACAGTTATGTTCCGATCGAGATGTTCCAACTTTTAATCTTGTGGGAAATTGCTTTGAGACAATTATTTCAGATATGTTATGGAAGGAGTTGTCTGCCTACTATGTTTAGGTATCACAACTCCTTTATTTTTGCGCTTTTGGGTTTTGAAGCTGGCTTATTTTCTACAGGAGCTCCAATTAAATCACGTGAGAAATGGTGTACGGGTTAAATGCCCAGTTGAAAACACAAGTTTTTCACAGTGAGGTTGGGGTCAGTTCATTTTTGCTTTTTCTTTTTAAGCCTTTTTATTATTAAGTGAGGAAGTGGATATCCTTTAAGTAACACTATAAAACGTTATGCTTGAAATAATAGAGAATTGATGTTTTATCATTAACTTATCTATTGTTTCTATTAAATCATGAATTGAGTGGACAGACCCCAACCATGTTTAATAAGTCAAGTTTTATATTTGGGTCAGTCCCATATCCCGTGGTGGCCATTTTGAAAGTATGTAACACAACGACCAAGGCTCTACCTGGAGTATTTGCAAATTTATAATGCTGTTTTTGCCTTTACAAAAAGATGAGGTCTTCATAGAAACCAGAAATTATCCAGTTTAGTAAAGAAATATGGAGAATAACAACTGCTTAAATGTAGCCTAGCAGGACGTTTAGCTAGCTAACCTGCTAGCTTCTTTCCAGACACAAATGTTTAACGTTACTGTTTGATATTTTAAGGACACAATATTGAATTTTATTTGACCACAGTGCATCACAGGGTGGTAGCTTGAAAAAAAATGCATAGAAATGAAGAAAATGTTTCAACTTCTCCACAAACCTGAGCACTTACTAAGCTAACGCTAACATTTCCCTTGTATTATTACACACCTGACCTGTTCAGGATATGACCTGTCTATGACCTATTACATGCTAAATTCTGACATTGCACTTCTATTAGTAGGACGGCATATATTCTGAAAGCATTAGCCCATCTATGACTAGCTAACTTGATCAGGTAGAGCCCAACCGAAGTGTAACGCAAGTTCAAAAATGGCCACCAAGGAATTAAAGTCCACAGTGAGCTCGTCATACAGTTCATCACAAGCCAGCTACATAAAGCCCACTGGTTTCTTTCCTGTCCAACGTGTCACATTGTACAAATAATGAAACAAATTGTACAATAACACGTGCTGTTGATGAGAGAGAACCTCTGTGTGTATTGAAGAAGCGCCTTCTCTCCGGCCTCCTGGCACTGTGTGTCAGTGTGGCACCTGAGCGTGGGCCCAAAGTAATGCCTCTTCATGGCATTGTGCTTATGACACATCCAATACTCTGAACTATGTTCAGCTAACTGTTATGCATGTTTTGATTTGTTTTGATTTCTGCATGTTTAATTTGTGTACATAGCCGTGTTTCTGTGACATGATTGTAGCTGTTGAGACGCCTCTAGGCTTACGTATACACAACACTGGCTTGTTTTTCTGCTTGTTGATGTTTTATTTTATATATCAGTTCGTATTGATTTCAGAACAACGCCCTCCTTTGACGTACAATATCAAGTCAAGAAATGGGAATGTAATTTGTTTTTCTATAAGGCTTGACATTTATTCCAAAGGATCAGGAAGCATGTTTTGGAATGCATCCCACTTTTCTCCAACATTGTTTGCTTTGGAAGTGCACTCGGCCATAGATACCATTATGATATATTGACTTCTGTACTGTAGATATTACAATGCCTTACAGGCCACGACACTAATCCAATGAGAAGCCTCTGTTTCAAATTATATTTACATTTTTTTCCAGTAGAATAACGGTGTAACTAATTGATTATTGTAACATTCTCAACTGTAACTGTGTTTGTTCATTAAAGAGAGTACAAAACATTGTGATATCCACGGGCATTGTTGTAGTTAAGAAAGGCTTGTTTAAGTGACTATCCTAATTTGAGTTTATACTATTTAATTCCACGTATTACAATTTAAAAAAATAATAATTTGTAATGTTTTATATAGAAAGCCCTGTGTCGTATTATTTCCCTGTAACGGTAATAGATTACTTAGTATTATTTTGAGTAATAAAAGTAGTTTTCTTATGACATGTCTTAAACAGTTAAAGCTGCAGTGGGTAGAATTGGAGCAAATCTGATTTAAAAAAGTTATTTTTAGAAAGTGGTCACTATATATCCTGACAATAGTGCATGAGACAGGTAATCTGAAAAAAAATCATGTGCCTCTGTGTCCTCCGGTGCTCCTGGTGGCATCTGCAAGATTTCACAGACCGGAGGAAAACAACCAATCAGAGCCGAGCTGGAGCATTGCTGTCTCTGAGCAGCTGTCAATCACTCGCAAACTCCGATCAAACGATCAAACTATATATAACTTTGCGGTTTTGGTGTTTCCGTGTAGTTTGTGTTGGAGTCTTGTCTGAACAGCGTAGCTACACGCGCGCATGGGACACCGACCCGGATTGATTTATACGTCCCTTTAATGCCTGAAGGATGATAATAAATAAATAAAGGCAATAAATAAATCTAGAAATAAATGCTGAAAAAATAGCACGTAAATAAATACATAACTTAATTGATAAAACACAATATGTAAATACTCAAATAAATAAATGTTTTAATTGAATATGTAAAAAAATAAATGTCTTATTTATTCATACATTTATGAATTTACTCCTTCATTTACATAAATTGTACATTTATTGCACATTAACATTACAGACAAATACAGACAAATAATTTAAATTAAATGTATTTATGGGTTTAAAGCATTGGAAATTAACAACAAACAATTACGAATTATTAAAAAAATACATAATTCAAATCAAAATATTGATTAAAAAAATATACATATATGTGTATATATATATATATATATTTATTTTTTTAATTTATTTATTATTTTCTTACATAGTAAATATTTTATATCGAAATTGTGCAAATAAATAAAACTAAACAAACAAACACCCCTGTGCTCCACTCCACTTAGTACAGTCTGGCTCCCTCTTGTATTAATTAAATTGGATTCTTCCACTTCCTGTTTGTCAGTCGGACCTTCGATGGGGAGGCACCGGAGCGCGTGCTTCAAACAGGTGAGACTAAAACAAACAATTACAAACAAACCAACAACAACAATCACTAACCAGGGATGCAAACTACTAAACTTTCCATGTTTAAACGACGAGCGTCTTCATTGTTTGACAAATACTAGTAAAATAACTGATAACAGAACATAGTAAGAGTTTCATTGACTGACTGACTGACTGACTGACTGACTGACTGATTGATTGATTGCACAGACCGGAAACAGCTGTGGGAACTTGGTGATTGTGCAACAGGCACTTTGAAATCCGACCTATTTCATTTGAATGCAGTATACATGTGTTTTTATTCTAAAATGGTGTATTTGAATGTTTCTGCATACTGGGGTCCCTAAACAGTCTTGAATTACATAAATTGGGTATCACTGTAAAGCTGAGACTCTTGTGGATCCAATGAGCCCAACTGTATTCATGTGTGATGATGCCCCATAGGAGACATTTCATTGTAGTGAGACCATTTTTGAGGCTTATAAATTGACCTGTGGTGACCTCTAGGATAATCACAGCCTCATGAAACTGTACAACCTCAAACTACAGACTTAGAGCATTCAGAGGATGGATGGCTTTCCTAGCTAGATTGACAATAAGGGGTTTTTTGAGCAGTTTACACAACAGAAGTGCTCGCCGAAAAATGCAATTCCTGCAGAAAAGATATTCACTATACAAAGATATATGACACAAAGATATTCACTGTAAAAAAGATATGTGACACAAAGATATTCACTGTACACACACTGTATGAGATGAGAAGTTGAAAGGTGTTTTAATGATACCAGTATATTTATTTATCATGTAAATATATTTAACTTGCACTGTCAGTGATATAGGTCAGTAAGTTAAGTGTTGTTCTTGATCCCATTTAAGGGTCAACCATAGACCTTTGCATGGCCCCCCCATCCTGGCCTTGGGCACGGGGACAGCTTTACCCTTCGCCCCTGCCTGACGGCGGTCCTGAGTCCCTCATGTGGCTCAAAGGTGGACTGCAGATATAAATATTACGACTATGGAAGAAATTCTGAAAATGTATTTGGTGATCCTAATAAAATGTCCTGTCTTTGGGAATGACTGATATAATTTGTTGAATCAGATGACAACAACCATAATATGTGTGATATTAGTGAGTTGAAATGGCTTTTTTTTTCATTTGTCCTGCAGCTCGGAGTCCAGTGTTCTCCCACCTGTCGTCGTCTCTTCAGGGCCTGTGGACCATCCGAGCCTTTGGAGCAGAGGAGAGGTTCCAGCA
>CAKAOI010050784.1:44616-67911 GCA_916701655.1 Sebastiscus albofasciatus | reverse complement strand
GCAAAAAAAAAAAAAAAAAAACTGCAATGAGGAAACTCAAAGCAATTCCTTATCTGTCTATTGGAGTTCAAATTCGTCAGAAGGTCTCTGATGAGCTGATTCCCAAAAGCATATTACCACTGCAACCATATTTATATATTCCTTTGATATACTCTCATCCTGAGTGACTGAAATGGGTCAAAAAAACAACAAAAGAAGTTGTATTAATTACAAAAACAAAAGCTTGTGAGCTGAGATAACAACAGTGGTTTTATGCTTTTGAGAACCCGAGTCCTACTAATCGACCTATATGTCACAGCTACAGCTCTGGTTTGAGCTTGAGTTTGAGTTTCTCAAAGGCATCTTGTCACTAATTACTGAGTCACTAAATTAAAGAGCCACTGCAGCAGCAGTCATGTTACTTCTCTTACCATGCAAGTGGCTATAAATATAGATTATGTTCCTCATAACGTACTATACAGTGGAAACAGCTTATAGTGATCTGTCCGGGTCTAATTGATGATTATTATAACAGATTTGTTGTTGTTGTTGTGCAGCATTTCTCATGCAGATTACCATGTAATTTAACGTATATATTTATTACATCAATACAAAGTAATGAAATGGTCCGTTGCCTTTTTTGGCCGGCTCTGCAGCTCCGGCGTGCGTGCAGATGAATTTCGCCGGAAATCACACGGTCAAAGTATAACAGGAGTAAAGCAAAAAAACAAAACAACAATTTGATTGTCAGTCTAACGTAGTTTTAAAATGTTTTTCCATATGTATGAAAAGACCCAAAATGAACACCGTAAGCAGACTACTTGATTACTATAAGCGACTTACTTAAACAGCGTTTGTATAGGAATGATTCTTGCTTTTTGATCCATACGATCACTGTACTGAGAAGCCAAAGTCTGATGCCACTCTGAAATCCACATTAGATTTACAATAATTAGTAAAACGTATCACTCTTTTACCTAAGACGCACTCTAGACGCCTAGTGAGCATCACTTAAATGTTTCCAAGCATAGCAATAACTTCAATGTCAGTGCTCCTGGATAATATTCGCCAAAATAAGATGTATTCACAGTACAATTATCCATGAAATCGGAAAGATCGGTGATGTGATTTAACATTTTTTGTGGCGTAGAAAAAGAAAACCACTACATGTCTGCTGCTGAAAAACAACAAATGTGATCAGTGTCTGTATCTGTGTAGCTGACTCTTTTAGTGCCAACATGCTTCTCTGGGAAACCGGGCTCCGCTTCCACCACAAACATTGAACCCCTTGTTTGCCAAAAGCTTCTTTCAAGGGGGAATACACAACTAACAAAAAAAAAAAAGGCTTAAAGAGTTCAAAAGTTTTCTCGCTCACTCTATCCTGGAGAGTTACATGAAGAGTCTTCTCTAAAATAAGTCATTCCAGTTTATTCGTTAGGTCTTTTAGGATCAGGGATAAAAAAGTAAAGAGCCTAACCCATGCCACAGCAGGGACAGCCGGGGCTTTCCACACGATCTAATGCCTCAACTCCGTAGCACATTTTAGCCATGTCCTGTCTTCCTGTAATATGTGATCACCCAAACGGTGCCTGCACCTCTTGATCACTTGTGATGCCATCCTCTTAAGTCCAATTTTAGCATTTCTCTCACACAGCAAATAGAGCTTCTAAGCTTGCATCCGCTCGTATTCTTACTATTCATTCAACAGATCATCGTTCCTCTATGCTACGTCTGTCTGTGTAGTGTGTTAAAACAGGACAGGAGAAAATGTGCTAGTGGAAAAAGTGGCCAAACCGAATTGAACATCTTTGGCGTAAGAAGATCACATTTTTTTGTGATGCGTTCAATGCCCGATCCGTGGTTAGCCCCACTCGATCCCTGCTGTGGAACCAGACGTCCATGTTTCACCCCTGATTGAACGTCTAAAAAGGAACTCCACTGTACGTTTGGACGGTCCAGTGGTAGATGTCCAATAGCTCCACTGCGGCAGAATAATAAAGATGCTCTGTCGCTACCTGGTGGGGACAATAACTTGTCATCAGGGTCTTAATTTGTTTTGTTTACATGAACAACTTAAGTGAAAATATAGATTAAATGTAAATAGTTCTTAAAACAAAAAGAGAAGAATCTCCAGTGAGAAAGAATGTGAATTACAAGTGAAACAACACTTGTTGTGCAGAAAATCCCGTTTGATCACTCGACGTTGGACCAGGCAGTGTCTGGTGAGCTTAGCTCAGTGGGCAATTTGAACACATTTATTCTTTAGAGGTATTATTTACGTGTGTTTACACATACCTAAACCGATAATTGATTTACCAATTAATGCTCTCGAGGCAGATTTCCCTCAAATTGCCCACTGGCTTTGACAGATGACAAGGCTGGACCAAGACAATAAAACATATGCAAGTGTTGTTGTTTTTTGGTCAAGGAGTTAAAAATGCCAAGCAAATAGATTCAATTCTACAGCAGGCTTTAGTTATGTTACAACTCTGATTTTTACCCGTCATTTATGATTTTTAGACCACTTTTTAATCCAAGGTCAATCTGTTTCTCTCGAGTACAGTTTAGCAGGGAGGTTTTCGGGAAACTAGTAGGCTTTAATATCATTTTTTTTAAGAGTTTCAGGCTGAGTAATGCTGGAGGACTCAAGCAGACAGTGCTAGTATACTATATCTCTCTAAACCTGGTTCACCTTCTAGTGGGTTAAAAACAGGGGCCAGTTTAAAGCAAGGCTGCGTTCAAGGACAGATGCAATGTTAGAAACAAAAAAAAAAAACGAAAACTCCACCGTGTCCAACTGCTCCCCCACGACCACAGCAAAACAAAACCAAAAAGTAGTGAATAAGTTTGCATTATCTTTCGGCTACGTGTCTTTGTAGCATCGTGTTGTCGCTATTGTCAGATTCAGGCTAAACTACTATGAGCACCAGTTGAAAAAAACGAATTGAATTGTCGACCAGAACTGTGTTTTGAGGTGTCCCAATAGATAGTTTTAGCACCAATCAGTTTAATTTCTCCTGCAGCGATAGTCAGAGCGAGCTGTTTGAAGGAATAACCAGCAGGAAGATTAAAAAGAAATCAGCAACAGGACAATAAGTCGAAGACAACATTGCAAATGACAATCAAATATGAAGGATTTGCTTAGTTTAAAACTCACTTTTCACATCGACACAACTCTTTTAAGTTGCACTTTTTTTTAATAGTCTTGGGGACACCTTTATATGTAGAAGTTTTCTCAAGCAGCTGTCTTGATGGCAGTTGTTTTCTTAACTGTCAAAATTTGAAACTTCCATCATGGAGGAGACAGATCCGAAACGCCAAACTGAAGCTCATGACCTTACAGCTGAATATATACACTCTTGGATTATGTTAGGAGTCCACCTTTAAATATTGACTGAATAGCACCGTTTTAACGCCTGACTGAAACTGTCGACGGACACTGTCATATATTCCCTGTGTGAGAGGAGATGTCGTCGGCATTTGTTACTTGAATTCTTAGTACGCAGCTAGCGCAGCCTCTTGTGTTTTTTCGTAATAATGCTAAAGCAAGGATTGCTCAAATGCTGTTCTTGCTGCCTAAATTCAACGGCGAGTGAGAGGCAAAGCCACTTGAACGAAATCGGGTTCGGTGCGTAGACGTTGCTGTGCCTTCTAACAGCCACTAGGGGGCAGATAGAAATAGACTGAGCAGCGTGTGATACAGATGTTAGCTGATATAATACGAGATAGGAGCTAATTGTTGACTGCTGATAGGAAATTTATACAGCAGGGAGTCACGGAAAGGTTCAGTTTACCTCACTTTTCATCTTGTTTATAGAGCAATCTTGTCAAGTAGTGTTGTTCACATATATATATGCAATGTATTTAGGTGTTTTTCTAGCATTACCATTGAACTGTGTTGGAGCAACATGTACCACTGTGCCCCAAAACACCCCCCCCCCCCTCCCCAAGTCCCACCTCGTCATAAATGAACACTGAACTTCTGCAGCTAAGCGCGAGAGAGATCGGTTACTTGTGGCTTGCTTTCACTTTGCTGTCACCGAGAGATTCTCTGCGTGACTTTTGTTTCGGGGCCGTTTCCTGTCTGTTTGGATTAGAGCAGAAACTGGCACAGCGCACGGTGCCTTTTGAAGTGACTGAATCACTGATTTAAGACTGAAACGTGTTAGGGTTTAGGGCTGGGTACTTTTCAACGCAGATGAAAAATAATCCGAAAGAATCCAAACAGTTAACACAATTTCTTTTTTTGATAGTAGAAACGGACACAGTAGTGAATGTGCATGTGGCGTCACTTGACGTCAATCCATGGCACAAGAAGATTCAGTCAGGAAGGAGTTAGCATGCTGATGTTCACACACACAGTTATTCAAGTTAGTCGTTTTTGTTAGCAGATTTGTTTGCCACTCAGTCGTGGGACGTTGCATCATGTGAATAAATCCATAGCCGTAAATGTAACATGTGTTTGAACCACCAGCTTTACTAATCAAAAACGTAGACCTGCTTATTTTCCTCTGAAAAAAGAAACTTTCTCATTAGCACTTTAGTTTTTGAATATTTTAAAAACCTTTTTGATGCCTTAAATTCAAGGGGTGATACCCAGCCCTAATGGAGAAGACATAGTAAAGTTGGTTGCACTGTATACAGCATTACCACGGCAACAGAGACACTTTTGACGGTGTCACCGTGGCAAATGACGCGTCGCTACGATAACTAGCTTCCCAGCAGGAGTGCTTGGATTGTCGGTAAAACAATTAATGGTGCTATGCTCCCATTGCTGCGGCCTGCAGGCCCCTCTGTTGTAGAAATCCCATCACAGAAAAAAATACTTCAGTTACTCAGTTTAATGTTCAACTAAAGTCTTCTGTAGTACATTTCCTTCGAAGCCTCAGAGAGGTGTGAGGGAGTGAGTGAGAGTGTGTGAAGTGTAGCGCAGCCAAGAGAGGTTTCTCCACAGTTTAGCCTGTGTGTGTGTGCGTGCGTGCGTGAGAGTGTGTGTGTGTTGTATGGAAAGGTTCTTCCAGATATGAAAACCGTTTTTGTTTTTGTTTTTCGTTTTTTTTGGGACCAGGTGGAGTTGTAGTCAACAGCAACCGTAGGAATCCGCTGTTTGCACACAAGAGTTCTCGAGTCTACTTTTCGCTGCTAGTTTGTGTAATTTATCAAGCATTTTTGAGAAATATTTATTTTTATAAGCCTAATACAAAAGTTGATATTTTACAAAGTGACTTGACCAAAAGACAGTAAACAAAAACACTGGCACTTGAATGTTGAATGTCATTGGTATGAGTGAAAATTTCTATTTTTCTGGGGTAGTGTGAGCTTTTTAAATGTTAAAGATGCGACGCGTAGGGATTTCTCTTTGAATATGTCACCGCAAACAACTTGTAAAAAAAGATTTTAAAACATCTGTCACTGGTGCCAAAAGTCCAAACATCTGTTTGTCAGAAAAAAACACCAAGTCTCCGTTTAAAGGCCTTACAAAGCAAACCCATGCTGCTTGCACATCTTTTCGTGTTTAACCAGACTTTTCCTGCTGATCCAGAACAGCGCGGTGGTTTAAACTGGCTTTTGTTCAAGCAAAAATCGGACCCTGAATATCTCTGAAAGACAAGAGTTCATATTCCTTCTGTATCAGTATAAAATATTGTTTAAAAGTCACAGCCAAACTTGTACGTCCCACTTTAGGGCTCTTCCCTTTTTCTGAAAAGATGTGGAGTCCCACGAGGCCACAGCGGAAGCACTGACAGTTGTGTTCCAGTTGATGCGACTGTGACATATCAAGAGAAACCTCCTACACGGGTTACCTTTAAAGTCACATTGGACTCAGTATCAGATCCATAAACCTGTTGGTGCGACAGGTTCCATCGCCAATAAATGATAATCAACCGCAAACAGCCATTTTTTAATTGGCAGACAAAATTTGAGACAATACCACCATAATATGCCAAGGTTTGGATTAAAAAAAATAATAATAACAAAGACCATTTTGTAAAAAAAACAAACATGCAGTACAAAAAACAAGTGTCCAGATTCTCTCCAAGTCAGATTTTGTTTTTTTTTCATTTGAGTCTTTACACTTTTCCTTCCCGTTAATACCCTTGTTGTGAATGTCTGGCAAGTGGTGATCTTTAAAAGTCTTCATAACACAGAATTAACTGTGGTTCTATTGCTATGTTGTTGTGATTTGCATATTTTCAGGCGTCGGTGTGTTGATGCTCATGTGGGGGGGGGAGCTTCTGGCCAATCAGAAATGAAAGATGACCTGATGACCAATCAGGTGTCTTTTACTTGAGTTTTTATTGTAGCTGATCTATGAGTCAGAATATTCCAAATCAAACAGTAGCCTCAGTGGACCAGAATGCAATGCGGTCCCAGTAAAGCCAGATCAAAGATACGGTACGTAGGTGAACGATCACACTTTACCGCCTTTGTATGCACAAACAGTTTCACAACAATAAGTAGTTGTTGACAAAAAGGCATTCTGGGAAACAAATGCAGCTTTATTTTACTTTCAATTCAACAAACTTTAGAGAGTTATTACAAAAAACAAATAACAGTGTGTAGTTGTATTTAGGAATGATTGCCGTTTAGTGAGAGAATTGAAATGAGATAAAGCCCGACGTTTATCACCATTACTGACTGGCCAGACCCCTCGACGTGGACACGCAGCACCTCCGGCCTGGTAGTTAGTATTTGCTTTATGTATTAGTTTAGCAGTTGTGCACGAAGAGGAGCACTGCACGAAGAAAAAAAAAAAACTGTGCATCTATTCTGATTTTACCACAAATAAAGGTTTGGATTTGCAAATGTAAACAGTGTTTTGATCCATTTCTTCTTCTTGTTCTTCTTCTTCTTCATGTGGGGTTTTAGATGTTTGAAAAAAGCATGTCAAATACCTTTTGAAGTTATTAAATAATCAAGTTTATTAGCAGTTAAATCCAGCATTATGTGAAAAACACATCTCATCAACAAATGACTGAGATGATTTGACTTTTAAGTTCCCTTCTCATCCGTTTATTATAAGGCTACTGCTATAACAAAGTATCTTTAAATTAATAAAATAATGCCTGTGCTGTAAAAGATTAAACACATTTGAATTGTAAAACTTGCTGAATGTCAGCAGGAGCTGGTGCGTTTACGTGCACTTAAGTAACGGATTTGCAGTCTCCTTACTCATTTCTGGGTAACCTCGGTACTTGAGTGCATGTAAATGTAACACCACTACAGTATTTGCTCGTTGGATTTACTAGCTACCGGCTCAATTTGAACATTAAATGACGGGCAGCAAAGGAAATGAGAATAGATTATTTAAAAAAAATATCTGTCACAATTCTAATTCCACGTAATCAATATCAAAATAAAGTGCATTCATTATCCAGGTGTGCTTTGGTTGATGGGAGGCTCTGCCTTCCTGTTGGTCCCACAATCATTTAGAGACAAGAATAATAAAGTATTCATTTGTTAGTTGAGACATAAATCAGTCGTGTTTGTGTGAAATAATTTGTTCGTAGATAAATAGTCAAGTCTTATTTGTTTGTGGCTTCTTGAAGCCGGCTTCTGATTTGTTCTTCTTGGTCCTCGCTTGTGTCCGGCCAGAAGTCTGGGTTGTCTTGGTACCATTTGACTAAAAGAAACACAGGAATTAACTCCTTCAAAACACCTGAACTCTCCCTTTAATGTACTGGCTTTATCTCCTCGCTTTAAATCTCTAGAGGTGTGTGTGTGTGTGCGTTACTGTACCGGTCTGTCTGATGCCTTCAGCCCAGGACACCTCCGCTCTCCAGCCCAGCTGCTGCAGCTTCTCACATGTGATGGGGTAGCGCAGGTCGACTCGCGGCCTATAGAGCAGAGGTCAAAGGTCACTTAGCTCACTGTCCTATCGGGTAATATTTTAGGTGTATGTGAAGCTGTTTTTATAATTGATTTGATTTGTTTGTAGACGTTACAGTCTAAATATATCATTGATTTTGTCAACTAGTCTACTCACCTGTCGGGCACAAACTCGAGCCAGTCGTTCACCTCGGAGTCCGGCACGTTCTTCACCTAAAAAACACACAGTTTTCAGAACATCTGCGAATTATGTTTTAAATTAGGAGGACAGTTCCTGAACCCACCATCTTAACAAGTTCCCTGGCCAGCTGCATGATGGGAATCTCACAGCTTGTTCCCATATTGTAGATCTCTCCCACAATCCCTTTCTCCAGAACCAGCTGGAAGGCGTCGATGGCGTCGTCGACGAACAGGAAATGGCGGGATTTAGGGAGGGTTCCCTGGATGGTGCTGCGGCAGAGCGGAGAAAGAGAAACCAAGGTAAGACATTTTTGTTCTTCTCTTAATGTCAAAATAGTGAAAACTGGTTTCTCAGTGAGACCTTTTCAAAATAAAGTCCAAACAAGCCTACCATTTCTTGTTCATTTGCAAGAGAGTGAGAAACCTGGGAATGACCTGAAGGATCAAGAAGATGATTGTTGGTTATAAATGTCAATTAGAGAGCTTAAATAAAGTGACGGATCACCTCGCCAGCTCTTCTTGAACTGGTGCGTTTAAAACCAGCAAAATCTGCATTTGCAATTGAATATGGTTCACACTATAAAAAATGCATTTTGAAATTGCACATTTGCAGTATGTTTATTCTTTTGTATTGCAGATTAGTTACAAACAAAGGCTCAGTGATTGTTCAACCTCTTTTTCACAGATAAGTAATGTCAAGTGCACATGATTTTAAAAAGAATCAAGTATTGTAATGTGAACGTATGAAACGGTGCATCAGTACACCTTCAGTTTTGCTTAAATAATTGGATTTTTCTGTACAATTAACAGGTTTACAGCTCCAATTCCCACTCAATGGACCAATCAGTGATCAAGATGTTCTAGGAAAGTCGGGGTGCTGTACCTTCTCAGTGTACTGCCTGGGCCCGTAGATGTTGTTGCTCCTGGTAATGATGATGGGAAACTGGTAATATATACACAGAGCAGCATTTAACATAGAAAGAACTATGAGGAAATAAACCAGGATTACTGTATCTGTTGCTTCAACGATTAATTTATTATCATGAGGAAACATGTTATAACAATCGTGAACTAAAACTTTACGATAAATGTCTTGCTCTTTCATGTCATTTAGAAGCTACTTCCTGCCTGTTTGAGTGTGCGTACCTTGTATTTGTCCCAGTAGGATGTGACCAGGTACTCTGCAGCTGCTTTAGTGGCAGAATATGGGTTGGAGGGCCTCACTGGGCTGCTCTCATCAAACATCTGCAGACACCCAATATCCAAATCACTAAATAACTCAAAAACAAACCACCCAACAGTCTGAATCAGTGTCCACTGACCTGGTCCAGACTGGCTCCGTACACTTCATCAGTGCTGACGTAGATGAAGCGCTGAGGCTGGTGTCGGGCCTGATGGGCGGCTCCCAGTAAAACTCTGGTCCCATCGATGTTAACGCGCTGGAAGGTCAACGGAGTTTCAAACGACGACTCTGAGCGAGGGGAGAAATAAAAGGCTGATTATTGATATAACAGTGAAATCAGCCTGTTAGATGAGTGTAACCTCAGTTTGCTGCTCACCGACGTGCGTTTTGGCCGCCAGGTGAAAGATCACATCGATGTTTTCAGTGTTGAAAATGTGATTTACCAGCTGTGAGTTACACACATCTCCCTGTTGAAGAGAGGAGGAGTTATTGTAATAGTACGAATGTCACTGTTCCCCTGAATGGACCTAAATTAAACCTTTTGTTACTGCCTGCAGCTACATGTTCTTCTGATCACATAAGTATATTTTATACCACTAATATCAGCAGCTCTCACCCTGATAAAGGTGTAGTTGGCTCTGTCTTCAACACTCTCCAGACTCCTGGGGCTGCAGCAGTAATCCAGCTGGAAAGAGATCAGACAATGAGAATTATTACTACAGTATATATACAACATATTTCAGTGTGTGTCAGCCCTACCACACACAGCAGTGAAGACTTACATTATCCAGGTTGATAATCCTCCAGTCAGGGTGTCTGTTGACCAGGGAACACACAAGATGGGAGCCACTGGAGAGAGAGAGAGAGAGAGATGGGGGAGGTGGAGATGAAGCAAACAAGTACCGTACTTAAAGTTCAATTTTACAGAACAAAACATGGCCAGTACTCCCTCAGATATCGTGGTGTACAAATATGGAAATCCAAAATACATGTTATCAAGAGCTCCTTATCCTTAGAACATTTTAAAGGAAATTATCATCACATTTAATTCATGATGTCTAATTATCTTTTGATATGTTTAGATATATTTTCTGTACTGTTTTTTTTTGTATGTATTTCATTGTTTTTTATTGGATTGTTTTCCACTGTTTGGTCAGGTTTTTCTGCACATTTTGTGTACTTCTTGTTGTTGTTTAACACATTTCTTGTTTTTTTTCATTGACTGGATTTTGTGCAGTTTTATATATGTGCGAATAAATAAAATTAAAAAATTAAAATAAAATGTTTTGAGGTACTTGTACTGTACTTGAGTACTTTAATGTCCTGCTACTTGATATTTACACTTGGGAAATGTAGTTTGGAGTAACTGAAGGGTGAGAGAGGTCAAGTTTTGTTGTAGTACTATTAATATTTAGCTAAAATATTCCTTATTAGTCTGAATTAATGACATAAACTCACATGAATCCACAGCCTCCAGTCACCAGAACAGTCCTGTTAAAGTCCATCTTCTGCTCATCACAACTCTGAACACAAGCTCCAGCTATCTATCCATATTAATGTATCATATTAACACATAATAACAACATATTAATATATCTTATATCCCCTTATTGCTCCTGCTAGGTAGCTAACAGGAAGTTCCCTCTTTGCTTCAGTACACTAGATACATTGTGTGATTTGCGACAGTCGCCGGCCAGTTTTACGGCAATGTTGACACGTTGAAAAGGGGCGGGATATTTATTCCGTGTAAACTGGTTTCTGCTCTCTGATTGGTTGTTGTATCTGACAGAGAGAATTAGGCGCTGTTTGATTGGGTGAATCAGACATCAATCAATTTTTAACAGCAAGGGAACAGTGTCAAGTGAGCCACAGTTAATACGCAATATCCGGTATATATTTTCAAAATACATGTTTTTGTTTACATATTATATATATATACACACATTATATGTGTGTGTGTATATATATATATAAAAATAAATATATATATCATTAAATATGTTTAAATCTAAAATGAAGGCTTTAGAAGCAGACTATATGGGCCAACATGCCAATGTTTTTAGCCCCCTTGTTGTACAGATGACTCCCAGAAAAGTTCCTCTTTTGTCCCCCCCATTTGTCTTTAGATAGTTCTCTTTTAATGCAAATTTTAGTGCTTTTAGTGTTTGTGAATTGTAATTTATCTCTATTTGTGTCTGTGTCTGCAACTTTGTGTTCTTGCTGTTGACCGTCTTGGCCAGGTCTCCCTTGGAAAAGAGGTTTTTAATCTCAATGGAACTAACCTGGTTAAATAAAAGTTAAATAAAATAAAATAAACACTTTTATTTCCTAAAGTGACACAAATGGAGCTTTTATTTTGAGTGTAGAAACACTTAACTTCCTGTCTCATCCTGGCTGACTTTGACTAACTTGCTCAGCTGGTTTACTTCTGGCTTCGTGGCTCATTGAATTCACTAGCTAACCTTTATTTGTAAACTACAGAAGGGTAATAATGTATTTATTAGCCACACTTGTAGCTGTAATGCTGCTCAGCTCGGAGGTTTTGGGTAAAAAGGTAACAGGACTTTTTAAGAGTGAAGCAGCGAGACAGCAGAACGGCCAGTTCATCACTACATTCATGTACCAAGGTAATGATGCTAATGATGCTCATCTCTGCAGGGTTACAGCTCAGATTTTTTATTATTTTATATTCTATTTCCTGTTTATTTCTTTGACACCATTTTTTTCCCAGCAGTATAGGTTTTATTATTATATTTTTTATATATTTTTATATTATATTATAGTCTTATTTGACTTTCAGTGAGTGCTTCAATAACTTGCTGCTGGACACTTTAAGGTTTTTATTTTTTATTTTTTTGTTTTTTTAACTTAGTTTTTTTGCAGTTTCAGAAACTTATACAATCATCATCACATTGTTTACCACTGTATTTTCATTTTACAGCTGTTTCTTTGTTTTTACATAAAATTTCACAACCTAAAACAAGGGGAGAGAGAAAACACAAAAAAACAAAACAAGACTTCATCTTTTTTTTTTATATACAATGTCTTTATTGTTTTTTGTTAAACTAACTTGTCTAACTAGTTTTGTTTGAGGACGTGCCAAATGCTGTGTTATCTCATCTGTAGTGAATAAGTGTCTGCTGTGAGTCTTTCTTATGAAATCTAATCTAACTGAATACATTCCTCTGACCCTTGTCCTGTCTGTCTCTCAGCAGGTGAAAATGGTCTGTTGATGTACCGGCTGGAAAACACTGCTCTGGCTACAGAGAAGGAGTCCAGGTTGCTGCTGTATCAGGGCATGGACTCAGACCTGGACAACCTCAGCTGCTCTGAGAGGCTCTCTAAAGCCTCAATCGCCAGTAAGAAGCAGCAGCGTTCACTAACACAGAGAGCTGATCTCTGATATCATGGATGCGATGTATTGATTTTATTCTTCATATTCGTCCACACGCTGTCACCTTGCCTCACTGTGTTTGTCCTCCTGTTTCAGTTTCTCTCACTGATGATGAACACAACCAGACGATCCCTCACCAGTCCTCTCCGACATCCTGGCAGGCCGTGTATGTTGACAGATACACATGTCAGGTAACAGCATCTTAACCCCACCTTAATAAACACATACATGGACATTAAATCTGAGTTGAAAGTTTCTTCTTCTTTCTGTTCCCTCTCAAGGAAAATGCAGTGATTCCTTCTCACCCTGATGTCAGTTTTATCATTTTGATGTTCAATGCCGACTCGGCTGGAAATCCTCTGGAGCACTTCAGTGCTGAGGAGGCAGGTCAGACATCCCGAACACTCCCATCACTACAGCTGTCAGATATCAGGACATTTTCTATTAAATTATTAAAGAGGACCTATTATGCTTTTAGGCTTTTTCCCTCTTCTTTAGTGTGTTATATCGTTTTTTGTGCAAGTAAAAGGTCTGCATATTTCCAAAGTCCACGCCAAAGAGAGAAATACTGCCTGAAACATCTTGCTTAAAGTCCCGCCTTTTCTTCTGTAACGTGGTGATGTCACCAAGTAACAGCCAGTATGAGAAAAGTAAAGTGTTTTTTTTAACTTTAAAGCATGTAAATATGTCTAAAATACAAGTATAAACCTGAAAATAAATAGATAATGATAATAAATAATAGGTCCTCTTTAATAGTTGAAAGTAGGGACCCCTTTTTTACACAAATCTGCTTGAATTGAGGGTCCTATCAATCTGTTTCCTGTCTCAATATCCACATCCACTGCTTTATGCTTGCGTGGTGCTATAAAAAAAGATGTTTGTGTTAAATATTTAAATGGTAGAAAGTGCATAATGGTTTATGTCAAATCTTTGATACTCAGAGGAAGATGTAGGGATTGGTCCTGCATGATTCATGTGGAACAAAATGTTTCCTCCTGACTTGTTTTATTCTCTCTCTCCCTCCCAGGCCTCCATAGTTTTTACTTCCTGCTGCTGCTGGCCTACTTCATAGCCTGCTGTATCTACGTCCAGCCTCTGTATCAGGCTCTGAAGAAAGGAGGTCCCATGCACACTGTCCTCAAAGTGCTGACCACGGCGCTGGCGTTACAGGGCTGCTCCTCCCTCTGCAACTACATCCACCTGGCCAGGTAGAATCTGACAAACCTCCCAAATGACATGCAATTTAAATATTAGCACACCGGTTTACCAAATTTTTTAGTGTGTGAGCCAAGAGTAATGTTTCCTTCTCAATTTTATTTCAATTTAATCATTTTAAGTCCCAAAGAGGAAAAAACTCTGCAGCATTTCACAAGAAAAAGCAAAACATTTAGACAGTCTGACAAAGTAAACATACT
The DNA here is from genome assembly GCA_916701655.1 of Sebastiscus albofasciatus. Lineage (NCBI taxonomy): Eukaryota > Metazoa > Chordata > Actinopteri > Perciformes > Sebastidae > Sebastiscus > Sebastiscus albofasciatus. Next base: position 53,930 of record CAKAOI010050784.1, on the reverse strand, counting down.
TTTGTTTGCATGACGAGATGATGTAATAATTAACAACATTTTCCTCATCCTCCTCTTATTATGTTTATTTACGTATTTATTACCAATTCCACATATAGTTTTTCAGAGGAGACCCAACAGGTGGATAGGGTAAAAACATGAACTAATAGTTTTCACCATGAAACTTCCCCCGTTGATTACTCACAATTATTTTTTGTATTTCAAGTTTTCTGAAAATGTATGTTTAAATATTGCAAAGGAATGCTTTATCTTATTGAATATGCGCTAATTTTGAAACATTGCCAAAACAGAAATCTGATCATTGGATAAAGCCAGGTTCAAAATTCTGGTTTTATTTTGTTGAGATATTAGAGTCAAAGTCTTTTACAGAGAGAATTTTGAATATCTCTTTTTATCGCTCCATAAATCAGAAAATACTGTCTGTAGGAGCTATTTATTTTTTGTTAACATATAGTTGTTTTACTAAAGATATATAGTATTGTTTTATTTATTATTCTATATGTTTACTTTATTTAGACTTGATTTTTGATAGTGTTTTATTTTTTCTAGATTTGTTTAACTATTTTCTTGTTTAGTATATTTAGTTTTTTGCGTAAATAATATTGTGTTTTATTTTGTTCATGAATTAGGTAAAAACTGTGGGCACCCGCGGTTATAGACCTACCTAGCAAGTAGCCTTCTTTTCATTATGTCTTTAACTGATGTACTCTAATGTATTCTGCAGGTATTCCAGAGATGGTATTGGTATTCCTCTGGTGGGCAACCTGGCAGAGTGTATGTTTCTCTTTCCTAAATAAGAAGCTTGGTTCAGTTAACTTAACTGTCTCAATATTTCAAATTCATTTGTAAACAGATAAGAAATACATTACATTGTGTACCTTCTTCTTTTCCACTTCCTCTTCCCTGTGCAGTCTGGGATATGGTGTCCCAGGTGTCCATGCTGTACATGTTGCTGAGCCTGTGTGTGAGCTGGACTCTGAGCCGCGGCAGGAAGCCTCAGTCCAGACCTCTGCAGTGGGAACAGTCTCGGACGTCAACGGCCGTCGCTGTCGGTGGAGTCGTTGTGCAGGTACGCAGGATTACACGCAAACCTTATTAAACTAATATTTCAGGTTGATGATGAATGTTAGAGAGAAACTGTGTGATTTTTCAGGGATTGTTGCTGCTGTGGGAGCAGTACTCCGAATCAGGGAGCCAACATCACAGCTACCACACCCAGCTGAGTCTGGCAGGTCTCCTGCTCATGGCTCTGAGGGTGAGCCTGGCCCTCCTGCTAGCCTCTGTCCTCTACCAGATCACCTCCACCGAGAGGAGCACCCTGAAGAGAGACTTCTACCTCTGCTTCGCCAAGGTCAAATACACCAACGTATCCTCCAGACACACAAATATGTACCTACAGTTCCTCAGGTGGTCATGTGGTCTTCCTCTTGTTCTGTGCAGGGATGCTTCCTGTGGTTCCTCTGTCATCCCGTCCTCTACCTCGTGTCGGCTATCTTCAACGTGCACCAGAGGGAGAAGGTTTGAACACACAAACAAACCACATTTTATAAAAAGGAAAAAGGAAAGGACTTTCCTTCATCAGGTGGACAAAAACATGACTCCAATGAATGATGAATAGGCACTTTAACAACATTAACATCCACGTGTTGTCTTTACCTCTCTGTAGGTGGTGACTATCGGTGTGATCCTCTGCCAGTCCATCTCCATGGTGATCCTCTACCAGCTCTTCCTGTCTCGTTCTCTCTACTGGGAGGTCTCCTCTCTCTCCTCTGTGTCTCTGCCACTCACCATGTCCAGGACAAACCAGAGGGGGCGCTACTGAGCACAGCCACTCTCACGCCGACGAGCGAGGGAGAACATGCCACGACACCGCCGGCTTCACCTCGGGAGAACTCCTGAGCATGAAGACAGGAAGTGACGCAAAACTGCGGGGACTGCTACTGTTTCCTGGGAGAAAAGTAACGGCCACTAGTAAGCGAGTTACCAGGGGACTATAGCACGGGTCACAAAATGACCAGAGGGAGACATTTACAGCAACACCCTACCTCTAGGTACTGGAACCAACATCAACATTACTGAGCAGGGGGGGAAGATATTTAATGCAAGACCACCCAGAGAAGGGGCACCAGGCTTTCCATGACATGCTGGAGGTCATAACTAACAGTCAAAGTACAATTTCAAAACAGACCAACACAAGCATGATGAAGATGGATCGCCAGCATCACAATTTTATGACAAAAAGACTCATTGTGATGGAACACAAATGCAACCTTCGTGCTCTTGGCTTTGATAATCACTATTACTATAACGGAAAATACAAAGCACAGGGAAGTGGTACACCACTGCACAGCTGTGGTGTTAAATTTAGGGATGCAGGGATGTAGTGGTACTTGGAACAAGTCACCAAAGAGAAAGCTTTTAAAATAGGTGAGGTAAGGCAGGTGTTCTATATTTTTCTTATTGTCAACAAATCCCACAAAAAGACAAAACCAACAATCAGTCTGTCTGTATTTTCTGAGTTTTCAGACCCGTCTGTGGCCATTGGTCCCTCCTGAAGATTATCAAAACATCTCTAAAATATAGTTTCATCGTCAAAAAATGCTCAGCAATTTCTTGGGCACTGTAGTTTTTAGCAAATGTTACTCAAACAGGACGAAACGGACCATTTTTGGGGGGGGACTGTTTTCAGCTGCAGATGAATCCATGCTCTAGTGAGCGTGTCCGGCAGCAGGGCCATGTATGGTGTGATTAAGTCAAAATAAACTACGGTGTGTGCGTTCATGTCTCAACATGTCACCTATGCAGCGATGTGGCTAATTAATGTGTTTTTAATAGTTTTTGGACAAGCTCTATGGTACATTGCAGGTTTTGGTCTTTTCATGGGATTCATTTGCAGTAAGAGAACTGATTAATACATGTAAGTCAATGGATCAGTATGTGGTAAGATTGATATGTCACTCTGTGTAAACACATGGAGGCTGAGAGACAACTGGTTGCATTTAAAGTATTAAAGAATGGACTGGATGGCTAAAGATTGGACAGATGGTCACAGTATGTAGGCAGGTAAAGATCTTCAGTCGCCTAAATAAAAAGGATTAGTTTACTTTTGTCTTTGCACATCTAAAGAGAGCCAAAAGATCAGTGTGTGTGCTCCCTGTACATCACAGATCAAGCTGTACTTTTAAGTTATTGCTTCACTCTTGACATGAATTTCTGAGCTGACAGCATGTGAACCTTTTAGAAATGATGAAATATGTAGCTGGAGACACACTGCATGACTTATCGGGGGGTTTTTTATCTGTCATTTTCCGTTTCCATTCCATGCACACTACCTGGCCAAATGATATTGCCATTCCACTTACACTCTTATGTTTTCAGATGATTCAGCTAGCCCATTGTGACTTCATGGGAGTGAGGCTCATTCAATAGTTTCATTTAGGACTTGGAAAACTGGAAAATTACATTCCACTTAAACTGACAGCTGCAATGGAGCGTTGACATATTTATTCATTGTGTGTTTATTTTGTGAAGTGAATATTTGGAAAGTGAATGTCGGTGTGCACAAAAGCAGCAGTAAGTGGGTTATCTGGTATGCTACTGTATATTTTATTTCGTCCAATGACGACAATCTTATTCTAATTAGAAAACAACAAAATATGAGGCCTCTGTTTGTATTGTGCACTAAACATTTACTCCTCAGATTGTTAGATATTAATTTAAAAACAGTCATTCCCTTTTTTCAGTATTCACACTCCAGTTTCCATATATTGCATGTATTTATTTTCTATACAAACCAACCTGTGGAAATATGAGATCTGTGCTTATTACAACTGTAATAAAGTAAACTGTAATATATGAATAAAATACATTTTAATGTAAGCTAGTTCTCTGCTTCAAGGAATTTCTAAATCCGTGTCTGAAACATATATGGTTGCTCTGCTGTCAGCCACAGCAATACTATCTACATAATTTGGTGAGGACAGTTGACTTTACCTCATCCTAAACCTTCCTTTTTGAAATAACTTGAATATGGTCGATATAATCTTTTAGTGCAGAAAAAAATCACAAAAGTTACCGGGGTTAACATCCATCAAATTTCTCTAACAAGTTTGTGCAGTAGAATCAAGTTATTTTGTTGTTAAATGGCTGCAGTTTTGTATGGAGGATGGAAACTGCCAAAACGACAGCCCCCCTCATGAGGTAGAAATGCATTACGAAATTTAAAATAAAAGAATACAGAAATAAAGAAGTTGGAAAGGAAGGAAATAAGTAAGGGGGAAAATGCAAAGGGAAAATCATGCCGAAATAAATAAATACATACATACAATTTAATAATGAATAAATTATTTTAAATATATACAAAAAAATATTTAAAAAAAAAATGCTTTTAAAAGTTCATAAAAATAAATAAATAAAAGGGAAAATGAAATAGAAGAGTAGATAGATGGGAGAAGTAATACAAAGGTGAATAAATAAAAAGCAAATTAAAACAGAAATATCAATTTATGTCACATTTTATCAATTAATTAATGCCGGAGGTTCCGTCCCTCATAGTTTTGATCCAATTGTCTGACTTCAGCTAAATAATTCTTGCATTATAGCACCAGTTGGAGACATTTTAATTTCTTTATTTATATTTTCTAGAGCTGTAAATAGGTAGCAATAACGGAAAATACAAAGAACATAGGTAAAATGAAAAAATTAAATTTCGTCACGAACAGGATTCGAACCTGTGCGGGGAAACCCCATTGGATTTCGAGTCCAACGCCTTAACCTCTCGGCCACCGTGACTACGCATGCCTACATGTAGTAAAGTAAGTATTTAACCCTTTATATGCCAAAGATGTTAAAATGGCTTGAAATTTTTGAAGGCATCATGTTTTTAATTTTGTGCTAGCGACGTAGGGGTCGTTTAACCGCGTTTGTGAATTAAAAAAAAAGGTAAGAATTAGCAACCTTCTAGACACGACCAGAAATGTATTTTTGCAATCCGTATGTGATAGATGACACAAAGATATTCACTGTACAAAGATAGATGACACAAAGATATTCACTGTACAAAGATATATGACACAAAGATATTCACTGTGAAAAAGATATATGACACAAAGCTATTCACTGTACAAAGATATATAACACAAAGATATCCACCGTCTCTTAAATTTATGACTTTATTCTCATAATATTATGACTTTATTCTCATAATATTACAACTTTTTTCTCTTAAACTTATGACTTTATTCTCGTAATATTATGACTTTATACTCATAATAAAACAACTTTTTTCTCTTAAACTTCTGACTTTATTCTCATAATATTACGACTTTTATTGTAAACTAAACCTGGAAACTTCTAGAGTTCCCGTGTTGTTTGAACGCAGCACAGCTGACGTCATACAGAGACTGGATTTTGATTGGTCTGTCTCTACAAGCCCCGCCTCCTGCAGAGCAGCCATAGCTAACTACTTCTTTGACTGTCACATTGAACCAGAAACTTCAACACGACAAACGACAAAATGATCAACTGGAAGGTGAATAAACTCACTTTTTTTTCTTTTATTGATACCTAACGCATGTGTTTTCATTACTGTAACAGCTGTTTCGTATTTGGTTTCTTTGTGATAAGGCTTAGGTTGTCTCAACTGACATTTGTTGTCATTGTTGTCTTTTTGCGACACTTCCATTGGAAATACGTTAAATTTAACCCTATGAATAGGTTGAGAATAACAGGTAAAGCAGTTGTAAAAGGTAAAAAATAACTAAAATAAAAGCCACTTGATGGATTGTATGTATGCCGAATTAAAGAGTGTACTGTAGTGATTAGGACATGTCTTTACATTTATCATGTAATGTTTAAAATTGTCACATTTTTTAAAAAAAGTCTGAGATGCATGGGGCCTGGTACAGCTACAAGCCCAGAATGCACATGGGTTTGCAGCTGCTTCTCCATTTCACCATCTCCCCTTTCTGTGTGACTAAATTACCTCATACCTCCCAGTTGGACAGCTGAGACCTCTGGTGGATAAGAGAGGAGGAGGGGGGAGAAACATCTCCAGGATCCCTGAATGATCCAGAGCTTTTTTTGCCATGTTTTTGCATATTCTGCACCCTCAGCCCGGAATTTGCTCCAAAATGACCTAAAAATCAAGGAGCTGGTATCATTAAATATTTTTAAATCTCAAATGAAGGCTTTAGAAGCAGACTCAATAGCATGCCAATGTTTTTAGCCCCCTTGTTGTACAGCTGACTCCCAGAAAAGTTCCTCTTTTGTCCCCCCCATTTGTCTTTAGATAGTTCTCTTTCAATGCAAATTTTAGTGCTTTTGTGAATTGTATTTTATCTCTATTTGTGTCAATGTGTCTGCAACTTTGTGTTCTTGCTGCTGACCGTCTTGGCCAGGTCTCCCTTGGAAAAGAGGTTCTTCATCTCAATGGGACTAACCTGGTTAAATAAAGGTTAAATAAAAAAACAAAAGTAGTCAGTGTTAAACTTATGTATTGAAGAAAAACAAATCATTAAAAGGAAACAGTTGTTATGAAATCAAAGCAGCTGTTTCCTCCACAGTGTGGAGGCAAAACAAATTCAAAGCTCTCCTCAAACATAAACTCTGTCTATCAGGGAATGAAATTAGTACCTGCCACCTGCCAAATAACAATTTGGCAATGTTGGCAAATGTTGTGAAAATGTCAGGCCACGATGGCAGATTCCTTATATTAAGAAATATTATTTTTAAAAAGCAATTCCTAAATTAAAAATAGTCAGGGATTAAGGTTACATGATCCATATTTCTACTGTTTGTTACCACTGACTCAGTGTTTACTAGGGGTGGACGAAAATATGAGTATTGCTATATCATGTTTTGTGATACTGTATCTATCAATTCTCAAAAACTGTATTGAATTCTAATTAATAGTTTATAGTCAATACTTTATTTTATTTGCAAAGAGATGCGCCGTCTGTGATAAATGCAAATGTAGATCCTACAATTCTGATTGCATAAAAAAGTAAATGTTTTTTTGCTCAGATTTTATGCATATGGCGGTGTGTTTTTTTTATACTATGACAGTTTTCCTAAAATTAGATTTTTTTAAAAATCACGATATATTGTCTTGCTTACAGTACCGCAATATTTTGAATCATAACCCCTTTATCGTGATACGTATATTATCGCCAGATTCTTGCCAATACACAGTCCTAGTGTTTACAACTATAAAGAGTTCTACATAGATTTCAGAAGTGGCAGACAAAACAATTATGTGGCTAGTAGAACTGTTCAGTGACCTGCCACAGTGGCAGGTGAGGAAAAAACTTAATTTTAGACCCTGCTGTCTATCCTCAGGCTTTGGACAACGTCCCCGTCCTCCTCTACATCCTGGCCCTGAAGACGCTGGTGCTGTGTCTGGCGTTCGCCGGGGTGAAGATCTACCAGAGTAAGAAAGTAGAAGAGGCCCTGAAGAAGGAGCAGGCTGAGAAGAGGAGGCTCGCCCAGCTGACCCAGGAGCTCATAGACAACAAGAAGGACGACTGATCTGAGGAGAGTGGCTGCTGTACACAGGTACTGCACTGTACCTAGCCATAAACTATTTGTTTAACAGGGAAGGTGCTATTGATAACATTGATAAAATTCAGCCACTAGATGTTGCATTCTCCCTCCCCTGTTCCAATGCATTTACTTCACAACAAGTTGTTGCCAAGCACTTACCGTCAATCTCTCTATATAGTAATACTATGTGTGGATAGATGAGACTCATCTTTTCGGTCAGAGTGGTAATTTTCAAAGAACATACGAGGTAAATCGTATTGACAGGTTATTGATTTTGATCCATCTCACTAACTTTCCTTCTCTCTTCTCCAGTGAAACATGTTACTGACCTGAGGAACAAGCCACTCTCTCCACATAATGGCCAGATGTCTGACAGTCGGCAACAGGAGGACCTTCCTGAGCTTGTTTGTGGTTCTGGTACCAGTTTTATTTATATTACGTAAATGTTTCAGATTATTATAAAATGAATTTACGGTAGAAACCATGTGGTTTCACTGAAGTGAGGCTGAGATGAGGGACTGTTTTGTCTTTTTTAAAAAGAACCACAGCGGGCTCAGCATCATATTGTCATTTCCCAAACATCCACTCATCTTCTGCCTTGTCCATACATGCATCTATCTATCTCAACACTTGAAATAGCTTCACTTTGTACACCGGAATAGCGGTAGGGTCAGAGCTTGTCAAATCTGCTTATTTTTAAGAATACATCATGGTATTTATTCTGTAATATTCCTTGTAAATTGTGAGCCAGCTTTGTGCCAATCTTTTGTAACTATATTAAATTGTTTGTTCCACACTACTATGTTGTTCTGCCTTCATTTCCCAGAATTCCTGGGGGGAAAAAAACTCCAAATGGGTGCTCTTTATCTCTCATTAGTTTGTGTCCAGTGAAGTGCTTCTTTGGTTTCAAGCCAGAAGTGTCACCCTGAGTGCTTTTATCAGTCATAAACTCAGCTATAATAATGTGTTCCAGCATTGCGGTCTATTTTATGTATTTATTGGTGAATAAAAGTTTTTTTTTATTATACTATATATACAGTATATACTCTTCTGCTTTGACATGTCTGCTCTGTTTTCAAAGCTCCGTCTCCATTGAATACGCAGCAGTGCCCTCTGCTGTTTGTAAAAGAGAAGTGAAAAAGCTTACAGGTACCTGGCCTGACCCTGCTCAGCGTCCGAGATCAATCAATATCAGGTGTGTTTTTTTTGTCTTTCAATATAAAAAATACTTATATCTTACATCAAAACAATATACAATATGTATTTCTCCAGAGTTCATACCTGTTTGAACCAGCTGGACACCTGTCACCTTACCTGTTCACCTGGATGCTGTATGAGAAGATGCTGTGGAGGATGTTTTTGGTGTAAGTTGTGGAATGCAACTACCGGTGAGTACATACTCAAGTACTGTACTTTTGTTACTTCTGTGTGACATCTACTGTTGACCTGCTATCTCCCCCTAAAGACCCCCTTTACCACCCTACAAAAAGACAAGGGTCCTTAGCCTCAGCACCTTTACATTCACTGCTCATCAATATGAAGCGTTTGTGAGCTGCGTCAGTGTAGTGTCTATAATCTATGTCCTTGTCCTGAACAGAGGCCTGGTTACTGTTGCTGACCACCTCTCGCTGGTTCGCTGGCCGTCTCCACGCCATCTGCTCCATCTTTGTTACTGTCACCACCTTTGGCTGCCTGCTGCTCAGAGACCGTAAGGAACATTTTTAATCTTTTAATATTAAAGTGATAGTTTGGCTGTTTTGAAGTGGGGTTGT
>CAKAOI010050784.1:11097-41421 GCA_916701655.1 Sebastiscus albofasciatus | reverse complement strand
TAACACTCTTATATATTGTTTTTGGTCCTATTTCAGTTCTTCATTGTGGAAGTTAGACCTCAAAACGTATCACACCTTATAAGATTCGAACCCATAATTTCCAGTCTTCTAAACCAGCTTCTATCACTCTGCGCTATCAGTCTTAACACTCTTATATATTGTTTTTGGTCCTATTTCAGTTCTTCATTGTGGAAGTTAGACCTCAAAACGTATCACACCTTATAAGATTCGAACCCATAATTTCCAGTCTTCTAAACCAGCTTCTATCACTCTGCGCTATCAGTCTTAACACTCTTATATATTGTTTTTGGTCCTATTTCAGTTCTTCATTGTGGAAGTTAGACCTCAAAACGTATCACACCTTATAAGATTCGAACCCATAATTTCCAGTCTTCTAAACCAGCTTCTATCACTCTGCGCTATCAGTCTTAACACTCTTATATATTGTTTTTGGTCCTATTTCAGTTCTTCATTGTGGAAGTTAGACCTCAAAACGTATCACACCTTATAAGATTCGAACCCATAATTTCCAGTCTTCTAAACCAGCTTCTATCACTCTGCGCTATCAGTCTTAACACTCTTATATATTGTTTTTGGTCCTATTTCAGTTCTTCATTGTGGAAGTTAGACCTCAAAACGTATCACACCTTATAAGATTCGAACCCATAATTTCCAGTCTTCTAAACCAGCTTCTATCACTCTGCGCTATCAGTCTTAACACTCTTATATATTGTTTTTGGTCCTATTTCAGTTCTTCATTGTGGAAGTTAGACCTCAAAACGTATCACACCTTATAAGATTCGAACCCATAATCTCCAGTCTTCTAAACCAGCTTCTATCACTCTGCGCTATCAGTCTTAACACTCTTATACATTGTTTTTGGTCTTATTTGACTTCTTAATTTAGGATGTAGGACTTTAAAACTCACCAGTGCACCACATAAGGATTGAACCCACAACCTCCTATTTTCAAACCAGTCTTCTAGCACACTGAGCTATCTGTCATAACACAAGTGATGTGTTTCTTGATGTGTTTGACTTCTTCATTTAGGATGTTGAACCTTAAAACTTACTGCACTTTATAAGGATTGAACCCACAACCTCCTGTTTTCAAACCAGTCTTCTAGCACACTGAGCTATCTGCTCAGCTACACTTCATCATTGTTTCGTTGCATCTTTGACTTCATTTTGGAAGTTAGACCTCAAAATTCACTGCCCCACATAAGGATCGAACCTATAACCTCAAGTCTTCAGACCAGCTCACCTGAGGTTATCGAGTAGCATCATATCAGCTCCTTATCGTGGTGAGCTATTCCTGAGTTGAAATTTTTTTTTTTTCGTTCTCATATTTGATGTTCACACTACCGAGGAGAAAACTTGGAGAATCTCAGGACTGGTGAGCTGGACAGGAGAGCCGGGATTGATCCTTTCACTTCAGACTTTTAGACATCAGCATATCATCAGCATAGCTGTTGTTAGAGCCCACACACTGTGGAACGCTCTACCTGTACAGATCAGACTGTTGTTTGCATTTTATTCTATTGTTGTTGTTGGTTTTATCTGCTGTATTTTCTGAAAAGCACTTTGTAACCTTACATTGTATTGTATTATTGTGTATTATTGTATTATATTGTAACCTAATATACATAAAATTCATTTTTATTGTTACTGACAGCAGAAACTCAACACATCTTACTGAAAACACGTCTGTTCTGACTGTACCTTGGCTCATAAAATAAAATATTTTATAACAAAACACATCTTTCTCTGTCTCTTATTGATTCAATTCAGTTTATTTTTTCATATATATATATATATATATATATATATATAATAAAATTCTCTAAAATGCCATAAAAAGGAATAATAAAATATTTCTTAAAATCGCTAAAATACACAGGGTCCACTAACTCAAGGAGGACAACGGAGAGATTGCTAAAAAGAAGGGAAGGGAATAAAAGGCAAGGTTACCATAAAAAGCAATCTAATAAAAACCCTTTGGGGTTAGGGTTAGCAAATGTCTTCTTACTCCAGTACTCTAAGTTTTGAGGATGTAAGTTTTTCTAGTACCATTATTGCAAATTGCAAGAATCATGCAAGTACATCAACTGCATTTATTTTTATGTTGATATATTTTGTATTATTAATCTGAATCTGCAACTTAACTAGTAACTAAAGTTATCAAATAAAAATATTGGAATATAAGTGTAAAAGTATCTTTAAATGATATCTAAGTACAGTACTTGAGTAAATGTACTTTATTTTCCATCACTGTGCAATTGTGATAACAATAATAACAGCAAGTCGGGTTTTGAATAGAAAAACATTTTATTACTGATACACCATTCAAATAAAACTCTGAACAATCCATTCACACACTGTCTAAAAACAGACACTCCATTTCGATAAACATTGATAAACAGTGGCACAAAAATATAAAGACAGAAAAAAGTAAGGCAAGTTCTTTACAAAAAAGTGTGATCCCTAGATAAATATGACAAATTAAAAAGGCACAAGGTATATATTTATGTGTGTGTGTATATATATATTTATATATATATATATATATATAAAAGACCATGCAGGCACATTAGGATGGAATGGGATTGGTCTCACTATAATTGGCTCCCTGTTCTCCTGGACTGGCTTTGTCTGGTTTCATCTGATAAGCTGGGGGCCCCAGTGTTACAGTAGACAAAACATTGGCAGATGCTGAGGTAAACTACATTTTATGTTTGAGTAGATTGAAAATAATGCTTCCTCTATGGCTTTACGCACAATTCCCTCGTGATGATTCAATCTTTTAAAGCAAAAATAAATCCCTTAAATTTCAGTCTTTGGTAAAAAAAGAAAAGTTGAAACGATTGGCCTGCAGAGGGAAGAAACAAAGCCTCCCTTAGTCCCTGGATTGTTCAGTAAAAGATCAATTGGATTTTCACACTCTGACCACCAGGGGGGAGCAGAACACCATGAAAGTGAACTTAATCCCATAAGAGCAGAAAACACCAAATGACTTAGGTGACCCACACAGCGCCAAGAGACAGTAAGAAGACATTTTCTTGCCATCCAAAAAAGGAGTGGTAGAGATTGAATTGAACATATATTGGAAGATCGAGAGCTCGTTGAGAGTCCAGAGAGAAAATCCAGTGTTTGGCACCTTTAACACGGGGGTGGGGAGGGGATGATCTCGAAGAAAGGCCGGCTTCTCAGAGCATGAACGACTGGGTGTGTTTGAAATCCTGGGGCTGAGGGGGACACAGAAAAAAAGAAGTTGTTTCAGAATTATGGCTCTCGAGGTGACGGCGGCGTGATTTCAATTAAAAACGCAGCTCAATCATTAGGTTAAGTACGGCGTAGTCAGCGCTTTGCTTAACATGAGAGGGAGAGGAAGAGGGGGGGTTGTAGGAAGGAAGAGGACAAAGGAAATATAAAAAAAACACTTACTTCTTGGGGCGGAGGGATGTAGTTGACATTGGACCTGAAAGACAAAGACATGGGTAAGCACACTGGACAGTTTGACACAGTCACAAAGAAGAGAAGAAACTCGAGGCGGACAGCTGTATCCTGAGTCATATCTTGCCCTGCATAAATAATGCACATCATACATGGCAAACCTCCCACTGGGTAAAAAGGAGAGTCTGACTCTGAACTCTCAAGCGACTGAGCGGGATTATATTAAGATGTGGAGAGAGGACTGTGTAAGGTCAGAAAGTGTTTGTGACGGGGCCATTTGATTAACAGTCAGTATACACTCATTTGACAGTTTATTAGGTACATCTAGCTAAAAGTGATGCAGTCTATTACAAGAGTCCTGTAATAAATCTGACTTTCATGAAGGTTAGAACGTTTTTCACATTCGACTATGTGGTCATTTTGGAGGATGCAGTTTGTATACAGAGAGGCGTCACATAGAAGTGGTGTCCATCATCTGAAAGCTGGGAACCTGAAGATTCATTTTAGATGCAGCTCAGCACTGTGTGTCAAGTTCTTCTAGTCATAAATCAGAAATAAACATGAATGAATGAATTAATTGTAAAAGTGTATAGTTTCAAAAAATGGTCTCACTACAATGAAATGGCTCCTACGGGGACTAACATCATCACACATGAATACAATTGGGCTCATTTGATCCACAAGAGTCTCAGCTTTACAGTGATACACAATTTATGTAATTCCAAGACTGTTTATGGACCCCAGTATGCAGAAATATTCCAACACATCATTTTAGAATAGGTGAAAACGAGGCAAAAGTGAGCACGGCGCACTGCGTGACCCCTACTAAAGTATGGCCAAAGGTTTTGCCCTTTTGGAAAAATGAAAAAAATGTTGGGCACCCTGGACATCTAACTCCCAAAAGGAACAACTAGACCACACTGTCAACCATCATACCAAATTTGAAGTTCCTAAGTTAAATAGTTTCTGAGTTCTGCCCTGAAAACGAAAGTGAGACGCACGAATGGACGCGAAGGACGGATGGAAAGACGGACAAGCGGAGTCATGGTCATCATGGTCAATACTGATAATTCCTTAGTTTTTTCTAGTTTCATATCTTATCTGTAGCTTTATTTTATCCCTAGAACTGAACCTACTAGAGCCTCTGAAAGACAGTCGTCTCGGGGGGTTAACTAGGTGTACGTAATAAACTGTCAACTGAGCGTATCTCCAGTCCCTGGTTCTTTGCTGGTCTGTCTATGGAAGCAAAAAGTAGCCAAAATAATTTGAATCTTATACACAATTGAAAACCTAATTGAAAAATGTAAAGCTAGGGTTGGTAATGTTGAGAAACTAGCAAGTGTAGACTACATTTTAAAAATTATCCAACTGAAAAACCCAGCCCAGTGTTGCCAACTCTTTTCCAATGAAAGTAGCAGCACTAGCTCCGAAAGTCACTAAATCTAGAGAGAAAGTCGCAAAATCGGCAACACTGACAGTCCGCCTCCCTCCAAAGCCACTGTATTCAAAGAATTTCCAGAAATCAATCAATGTTAGGTTTAAAGCTAACTAATTAATAATTACTCACTACCATATTTGTTTGTTTAAACCATTTAAAAACAAGTGGAAATTGACAATTTGTACTTATACAGGGGGTTATGTACCAAACTATTTCTTGGCCAGGTGCATTGATTCTGTGGAGTCTTTGCTGGTTGCCTAACAGGAGAGTAGCCCAAACATATTTACCAAAATGTCAAATTATTTAAGTTTTCATTCATGGTTAATTGTCGCAATTGTTCAAATTACTATGGCGGTTAATTGCTTCCATATCGGTTTGTCGGCCTAAGGGTCACACTCACGTGTCCTCAGTTCTGTGCAGGGTTTGGCTGCTGATGTGGGCTGCACCATGACACTGGGAGATCCAAAATGACCTGTAGGGGTCAGCGTGTTGGCTTTAAAAAGGGTTAACAAGAGGGGGGCACACTGCACACCATGCTTTAATGGAGCGGGTGGAGGGTTCATTAGTATGAAGTCATTCAATCCAAGTGTGCCGCCGTAACCCTAGTTGGGTAAACTTGTCCAATTTCTGAACATCTTTCTTGAGATAATCTCTCTTGAGACAAAGGGTTTATTGTCTGTGAGTCTGCATGTTGCTACTTGTGCCTGTAAATTGTCCTTGCTTGGCACAAGTGGCAACATGCAGACTCACAAAACGACCCTGAAAATACACATTTACGATACGGAAATGATAACGCATGAGTTTACACAAACAGGGTTCACGGTGACAAACCTGCACTGACATGCAGCCAATCGTGATGCAGCGGAGCTGGAAAAACTATTCTGGGGGTGAGCGGGTCAAGTGGTGAGCCAATCACATGCAGCAATCCAAAACCTGGATATAAAAATGTCTAAATCCTATTTGACGCTTTTCTACTGGCTCTCTTTCAGCTTTGTATTACAACTGTGGAGATTATTGTAGCTGGGTATTCATTCATTAAAGTATACATATACACATCTACATATACATATATGTATACATGTACATATAAATGTATATACATATAATCTACACACAATATTTTAATATACACTGCAACAATTTTCTCATTTATTTTTGATTTTCTTATGATTGACAAATATAAAAATATAACTATTAGTAGTATATTTCTTCAAATATCCACCTCAAACACTAGCTGAGAGAGTTACGGACACGTAATGTAACCATCAGAGTACACATGGACAGCTATGTGTATTTTTCAGGGACATTTTCTGAGATTTAAGATCCTAAAAACTAAAAAAAAAAGCCAAAATGATCCTTTTTCATAACAACCCTCAACTTAAAATTGGACTCTGGTCACTGGTGTTATAGTGATATAACATTCACCCATCTAACCAGGTCCCCCTTGACCATTATTTCTGTAAATCCTTGTTTCCTACTTTGTTAACTTGCGCCTACTATTGGTGCATCAGATATCATGTCACATTGTCTTTGAGTCGTTGTGAAGAAGCCTGTTCTATAAATAGGAAGTTGACACTGACAGCTCCAGTTAGCTCAGCGGGATAAGCATCAGACTTTAACCTAGACAAAGAGCTTTCGCATCGGCTTCAAGGAGAGCTCCGACAATGACTCTCCATCAAACGCTGCACTGGGTAACAAGCCAGTAATCAAATAACATAAAGTCAAGCGAATTAGGGCCAGTCACACGAGGACACGCATTCATGTCTCTGCGGTTTTTCTGGCTCAACAACCAGTCAAGCATCAAAACGGCCACTCTTGTGTTGTAAACGCACCGCACTAACAGCCCTCTGCCACGCCACAGTCTCATCCTTCAATCTCCTCCATATCGAAATAATCCATTTTTTAAATTACCCATCCAATCTGTTTAATTGCCTGCAATTCTTTCTCCCGCCGATATTGTCCTCCTCGGTAATTATTCCATAATTATGTTGCTCTGATTATTTCTCCCCCCTCCCTTTTTACATGCCTGCATTTTTAGATCATCTGTCTTGCTACGTTTTGACATGAACTCAGCAGATGCATGTCTGCCTGGAAGTGGCAATCAATTTAAAAACAACTCTTTTCTTTTTACATCTGTTGGCGCCAATCAGTGTAGAAACAGGCGCTGCTGTGGCTCAAAAAACACATTCGGACACACACAGCCCACAGCTGTCACTCTGTACAGTCCTGACTCAGCACACAGGACTGTAAGTGCAACAACAACCCACCTCCCCCCCGCCTCCCTTCCATCTTTAAGTGTGTAGGGTATTAGCCCGTGTTTGTTCACATCAATGTTAATGCAATCACAGAGCTCTTACCTTCCTCTGTGTCCTGCTGATGGATGAGTCAGGAGGACCATGAAGAGAGAAAAACAGGTTATTCAATTTTTTTATATTGTGATGCGCTGACCGTGCAGGCAAGTTGTTTAAATGGAAATCACAGCTGAACGAAAGAGACAAACTCACGGCTGAAGAACCCGTTGCGGTGCAAGAGGAATCCCCCGCCTGCGAGGACCATGACGACCAGGCAGATCACCACCACGGCTGCCACCACGGCCGACATGTTGACGTCCTCTGGAAGGCGAGAGGGGAATAAAGGTTGAGTTATGGTCTGTTTTCAATATGCAGCGGTAAATAGATGGAGAAAAACTCTCTGTTTTATTGAAGCGATAAGTCACAGAAAGACGGGGAAATATATGAAGTCCTGAACAGCGGGAACCATTACATCTCCAAACATAAACAGGAAGGCCATATTTTAACGGAACTCCGTCTAATGCCTTTTCCTGCACTCCACTGACATTCCTATAATTCATTAAGTGCATAAAATGGTTGCTTGCATTAGCCTAGAGTACATTATGTAATTTATTAGCAAGCTGAACACCTTTCCCTGAGAATACAACTTACTTTTAGATTATGTCATTTGTCCCAAAACGAATAGTCCTTTCCTACGTTGTGATAAGAGTGTGTGGATGAAGTGTTAAGTTGTTTACCCATTTAGCAGCTGGCTAGGTATGCACTGATTTCCAATACCGGATCGGATATTGGGCCGATACTGACTGAAATAGCTGGATCGGATATCTTGACAATTGGGCCGATCTATTAAATTCAATTCTACGTTTATATACATACTATATACATTAAATACTGACATTTTAATTCCTGTTTGACCAGTTTGTTGCTGCATTAAAAAGGTTTACACCTGATTCGTAATTCCTGTTCATTTAGAAGACTTGCCTAGTTGTTGGTGTACGATTTTATTATTTTCATAATAAATAACAATTCACTAAATTTATGTTAAATTTTTATTTTGTTTTACAAAGTTAGAAAAGCAATTTTTTTTTAATTTTCTATTCATTTTTCTTTATTATTTTAATTATTACTTTGAATGTATCTTTATATTTTAATTTACTCATCATTATAATTAATATTATTATTATTATTATGTAGTTAAAGGTTAGGTTCATTGTCAATAATATATCATTACAACAATTATTTCTATCATTATTAATTTCTTATTTTATTTTATTTTTCTGGTTTCAATATTTGTTTTAAAAACAAAAAATAAGTTTTGATACACATCGGAATTGAATTGTAAAATAAGCTTTTTGCAAATAAAAAAGAAAAAGAATGATCCAGTCTCTTCCACACAGTGAGGCATACAGCTTATTAATTAAACACTGGTATCGGATCGGTACTCGGTATCGCCCAGGTATCTCTATCGGTATCAGGACTGAAAAAGTGGGATCGGTGCATCCCTAGTAACGGCTACTCTTCACTCCTCTCCTCTCGGGGGAGGCGTTGGGGAGGTTGGTTTTATATAACACATTATGTAGAAGTCAAATACTTTGCACTAAAGTGTCAAGATTTGAACCCGTATCCATCAACAACACTACTAAATCTCCATATACGTCGGTTTTCAGCTGGAAAAAAAGTGTTCTGGGGGGTTTAGTTACTCTTTAAGCTGCTTTGTAAACAGATTTTAGCAGCAGGGTGAAACAGGAGGCTTTTCCTCTCCACTGCATCCCTGATTTTCTCCAGTACTGAAAGGTGTGGGGAAGAGGCAGGAAGAAGTGTGGAAACACACACATAAAACACACACACACACACACACCTATCGTCATGTGCTTGCCCTCGCACATCTTGGGCGACCCCACTCCGTTGGAAGCCAGGCAGCTGTATCGACCGGTGTCCTCTTTGGCTACAGATTTAAACTCCTGCAGAAGAAAATGATGATGGCTTAGTTATCTTTTAACTGAAGAAGGGTGTTCTGCTGAAGTGTCCTTGTGCAAGACTAAGAAACACACAAAGAGCAGTGGAGACAGTGTAAACTATTTCCCCGATACACACTTCCCTGTGTCTCTTATCTGTGCACGCTCTCACCAGTACTCCCGTCTGTGAGTTGATTAGATAGGTGACGTTGGCGTGGCGCGGCGGGCTCATCGGCACGCTGTCCTTGAACCAGGAGTATTTAGCAGGCGGGATGCTATGCCGGTCCCTACAGCGCAGCAGCACCACGGAGCCCGTCACCGCCCCGCTGGGGATTTCGCAGGACGGGGTTTCGGGGGGAACTGAAGGAGACATTACAGAAACATAAGCAAAACCTGGAAAAACAAGCCACTCCTTTAGTTGTTTTTATCATATCTCAGTCGTACCGAGGACTTTGAGCGTGACGTTGGTCTCGCCCAGGCTGACGGAGTCGTGAGGCGCGCTGATCTCGCAGCGGTACTCCCCGGCGTCCTCCTGGGTCACCTTATGCAGCGTCACCGTGGCCCCATCGATGGTCGCCCGGCCCTCAAAGGGAGCTGAAAGAAAGGACAGAAGGTCAGGGGAGATGAGATGGAGGAGGAAATGTCTTCCCTAGCTGCAGGCTAAAGCCATAAAGTATATCACATTAACTGCCATATAAACATGAGACAGTGGGAGGAAGTGGAGCCGAGTCGTCCATCTATAGATACACAGTCTAGCTTACACTGTAGTTAAAGGATCTCAGAGGCTACAGTGTACATTTACATCACATACCAGCTAGCTTGTAACAGCAAAAGTGTTGCCCCAGGGCCCCCTAATCGGATAATCCAGCCAGTGGGTGGAAGAGTGCGTTTCGTGACTTTTCACGATTTTTCCGAGATACTTGTTGATCGTGAAGACAGTGGCTCTTCATTCATTAGTTTCTTCCATTCAACTGAGCTGAACGGAGGCCGAATGGAGGCTTGACATATTTGAGAAAATCGTCAGGCTGAGTGAAGGCTACTCTCTGATTCATTATTTATTTCACCCCATCATTAAAATCCACATCCAAAAGGAGAGGGATCAAGGAGACGAGACAGGTTGAGACGCCTGGACTGTGCTTAAACATGTCTTACGGTTTATCCATTATTCCCATCTCCTCCAGGTGGTGTTTTTTTTTATCACCCAAACGCCTCCCAGCTGGTACTGCAAGCTGATTAAAACAAATGCGCTGTTTGTCACTCGGGGGAGGGGATAAAGAGCGACAGGCTGCTTTCCTCACCTTTGAAGTGTCCATCAAAGTACACGAAGGAGACATCTTTCCCTTTCTTCTTCCACTCGATGCGCGGGTTCTGGTCTGTCTCTGTGCGGAACGTGCAGGACAGCACCGCGTCTGGGAAAAAAAGAAAGGAAAGAAAAGGGAACCAATGAGATATTTATGGCAGAGTAGCAAAGCCTTCAATCAGTGCTCGGTCTATTTATAGCCGTTTGGTTTATTCTGTCAGAGAGAATCTGATAAAGCAGAGGGGAGAAATGACTCCGCAGTGAGATGCATTTTACGCCTCACCTTTGAACTCTTGTGCCTCCACTTTGTGTTGGTCGGATGACACGGTGACAGGAGCGGAGGGGGAACCTGGAGGTGAAGAAGAAGTAGAAGGGAGGGAGGTGAAAAAAAAATTAAAAAAAAGGGAGTGAGAGCATTTCAGAACGCAATATCGCTTGTCATCCATTAGGGGGCAAGGTGAATTGCGTAAAGTGCTCCACATTGCCCACCAACTGCAGGAGGAGAATGCTTAATGGCTGGTCTGCCGTCTGAGACAGTTCTCCAGGAGATCTGAAGTAAAGGGCAGGATTACTCCCTCCTCCGCTGTAATCCAGCAGGGTTAAAGAGCAGCCCGCCGTATGTTTACTTAAGCAAGCATCTCACCAGACGCTTGTCCAGATTAACCTGATGTATGAGACGGACGGCGGCATTAGCAAAAGAGGCGGACGGCACACTGTCCGTGTTTGTTTCCCCTACCATCAGTGTGTCACCGATAGCGTCCAAACTGGAAGAGGAAGCAGGAGCTGCCCTTCCTGTGCGCTGATTGGTTTACGTGGAGGATTATTGTCCAGTCGTCCTGTTGTTAAATAAAGGTTCAACGTGGGTGAAGGCTACCTGAGGGAATAAGAGCAGTAAACACTCGCTTCTGCTGCTCAACGGAAGCCTATAACATCTCCCGAAAGTACCATTTTTTAGACTGAAGGCCATGCATTTTTGAAATTACAGAATAAATGTTGAATGGGCCTCAAGGGGTACTTACTCAGAACTTTAAGGGCTGTGAAAAACAAACTTTTAATTTGGCGTAATAAATATTCTTGAAGGCAAAAAAGCTTAATATCTTCCCACAGGAAACACACATTGAGTGCTACAGGAAGGAGTCCCAAACCAGGAAATGAGTTCGCAATTTAGCACTTTCCGGTTCCCCTTGTCTGGAAGTCAATGGGTTTTTAGTTAGATGCCTGAAATAAGGTCTGTGGTTAACACAAGCTGAAGAGATTTTGACGTTTTGTTCTACGATATACGATGAATTTTGAAGCCTTTATGTGTCTTTAAAAAGGCGGGGTAACACTTTATTTCACTGGTCTGCAAATTTCATGGTAATTAGGCGATACTTGGCAAAGTAACCTATTTTAAATTTCTTTGGAATTACTGCCAAATTACCCCAATATTTACCTCCAAATTTATCACAAATTACTTTATTTTAAACATTATTTAATAATTATATTTAGCTATTTCCCAATAGCTGGTAATTTATTTAATACATTTCCAGGAAAAGAATATGAATTGATCTGCTTTATTTCCATGTCTGCTGATAAATAGATAATAATTAGCAAATAACTTCTTTGAAATGTCTTAAAAAAGCTCCCTGAATCATCACATCAGCTACCAGGTTACATTTGTGTAGACAATAAGTCACACAATGGTGAGATCTGTGTCTGATCTGTGTCTGTGTCTTCTATTAGTTTTCCACCTCCGATGAAGAGCAGCCTCTTCTCAAGCCTAAGGGCCCTATTTTAACCATTAGATGCTATTTTAGCATATAATTCATAACTAATGTTTCTAATAAAGTTATTTTTGATCAAATTTGAGGTAAATATTGGGCTAATTTGGCAGTAATTCCAATTACCGTGAAATTTGCAGACCTGTAACATGAAGTGTTACCAAAGGCGGTTGCTAACAAGTGGCAAAATGAGATTACTAAACGTCATCACGCCAACACATTGTGTATACTTGCGTTCATGTGACCGTGGTGTAGTTCGTCTATAGGCTAAAGTTAACTTCTGGTGTATAAAAGTGGTGTTCATTTGCAGAGATTATCTTGCTGAACAAAACGTGTAGGTATCATAAATGTTTGTTTGCCACAGAGCTTATTTTCTGCGATAATCCAAAACTCAATGGAAAAATCCCATTGGCTTTTCGTCGAGGTTACCAAGGCGATGCTAACTCCCTGGTTGGACTACAAAAATACATCATCCCTGGTGCACTCGATTCACCTTTCCGGCCATTGTTCCTGCAAACCGCATGGCATTATAAAACAACGTATACTGAGAGTACTGTGACCAGCTTCCTGTTTGTCAGTAACTTCCCGTGTGGGCCCATTGTTACTGGATTACCAGACAGATTGCAGACGTTTTCTCCCGTGAGGGCAGGGCCGACATGGAAGAATGGAGGGAAAGTTGAGACAAAGGGCAGGAAGTGTAGAAAAGAACATGATGGATGAAAACCTGAGGTTATAAAAAGCAGACCCCAAAGGTCTCTCTTTCTCTCTCTTGCTCTTATTTACAGCTATTTTTAAGCGAGCCTTTAAATAAACAACAGCCTATACAATAATAATGTCAACTGCCAAATGCGGCGTAAGTTTTTTAAAAGCTTTTCCTGAAGTTGGCTCAATTTACACCAGCTTCACTTAGTTTGGGCTAAGTGAATTAAAACGGCACGCTCTCCCTGCAGACGCTGCCTCTTCCCCTTCGCTTTGCCATGTGTTGACTTGCGGCGGCGTAACAGGATTATCATCGTAGCCTTGGCTCGCGTACCTCGACACCCTCTGAGGAGCATTGTCTCACTAAAGGATGAACAAGACGAAGGAGGGAGATACAATGAGATTAAAAAGGGACGAGGAGGAGCGACAAAGGAGAGATGAGCGGCCCTAAGAATAGAATACAAATGAAGTGGAGTGGAGGACGGTGAGGCGGGTGGAGGTTTGCGGAGGGGAGGGCAGAGACTTGCAGAAGCATGAATAAAAGAGAGAGTGGGATTGAAGGCGAGGGAGATCCTCTCAGACAGTCGGACTGTGAATGGGAGAAGCTCTTGTCACATAGTGTGAGACCAGGCCTGCCGCCACCTTGAAGGGTGCCTCTTTGAGAAAAAAGAGATGTAGCAGGGCTGACAACATGCCCGCACTTCACCGCTGCACTGACTGACGCACACAAAAGTACACGCGTCAAAATAAAATGAGCAAAGCGGTTCTGCATGTGAGGTCCCGCCGCCCCTGAGTCGTGCTTTCACTGTGCTCTACTACTATGAGCACTGTCAGCTCCAATGGCCTCAATTAGCTACAAAGGCGTCGAGGCAGACAATGAACACATGGCCTGTTCGGATGATTTCACAACTGCATGGTGGGTAATGTTAACGTGGCGTAGCTTCCTAAATAAAAAGGCCTACTGTCCAAGAAGTCAACAAGACATGCTACTCAGGATTAGGGGTAAATCTTGACCCACTGAGCACTGGATGTCACTTCAGTGTTGAGCCTCACACATGTAGCTTAAAGGACATGAAATTAAAGGTGCAGTGTGAAGGATCTGGCGGCATTTAGCGGTGCGGTTGCAGATTGCAACCAAGTGAAATTTTTACGTGTGAAGAAGAACTACGGTGGCTGACGCGAAAAACATGAATGGCCCTATCTAGAGCCAGAGTTTGGTTTGTCCAGTTCTGGGCTACTGTAGAAACATGACGGCTGGCTCTGTATGTAGATATAAACAGATCCTGTTCCTTTAAACAACTGTCTATTGTTGGGAGGCGGGTTCGTCACGGAAAAGAATAAACATGCAAAAAATGTGTACTAATTAGAAGAAATAGCCACCTAAAGGTCTACAAATGACACCGATGCAACGTGGACTTAAATGGCAGTAATTTCAAGCCTCAGTTCAGCCTAAATTAGCATTAGCCAGCGTACACCCAGCAGAGTGTCGGCACAGTTGGCTGTGAGCTCCAGGTAAGAGCCAGACTTGGACCATCATTGGCACCTGAAATTAGCCCCAAGATGCTGTTGTCACCAAGAGGCAACCTCTGGTGCTAAGATACGAAGCCAACGTGGAAGTGCTAGAAAACTGTAGTTCTTCAAGTGGCCACTTGAGGACGGCTCCAAAAGCGAGTCAATCCCCATAGCAACCTGACTTTACAGCAGAAATAAACATGTTTACAGCGGGGTACAGAAAAGGGAACTGGTCTCTATAGCTGATATCTCTGTTCATGACAACTGTACGGGGAGTGGGTTTTTATACAACTCACTAGTTTAAATGATATTAAGGCTTAAAGTTAGGCATAGACTTTGAGGGCTGCTAGCAGTCTGCTCTGCTGCATCACCCGGCCTGGCTCAGCTCCACCAACGATCCACCTCTTTGCCCATTTTTGAGTTAGTTGGGAGTTAAGCTGTCTCACTTTCAGCTTCATAATGGCTCTTTTTATGGATGACGTCACGGAGACTACGTCCATATTCTATACATTCTATGGTTGCCACCCATCAGGAGTGAGTCCAACCAACAGGCGGTTCAGTGGTTTGCAAAAGAAAAAGAGGGTTTTTGCTAGTAGAGAGGTATTTTAGCTAATGTCACTCTTTAGCCAGCCAGTCAGGCTGATTGTGGCTTATCATCGGCACACTTCCCTTTGAGAACTGATTGTGATCTGGACCATAAATGACTGCCAAACTCGGTCAGACTGGTGGACTGATATGGACTGAGCATCGGCTCCCGATTTGGCACCTCGGAATTAGCCCAAAATTCAGCTGTGTCACTAATCATGAGTGCAGGAAACAGGCATGCCAGACTTGGGCAGCTGTTGAGCCGAGCATCCTTGACCACAAATTGGTGGCCTTACCAAGTCATATAACGAAAGTTTGACAACACCCAAAAAGATTTTAATGAGTATGAATCCAAAACTGAAATGGGATTCAGAGAATTGCTTCGCCATTTCTAGTAAAGGTTTTCATGCGCTCTGTAGCAGCAGGTCTCTGATGATCCTCCAATATGGCATCAGATACAGCCATTGAGGTAATCAAAATGCTTCTGCAATGGGCCTGTTGTGGCTTTGAAGCACCGAAAACGTCTAGACAAAGGCGTCAAAAACACACACGCGCACACACATCTCGTGCGTGGCATCGACATCAAGCAAACACTGCGACAGCTTTAAACTCTCAGAGGGACAGCCACCCTCTTTGCCTGAGCAAAAAATAGAAAAATGGCACGCTCCGCTCCTTGGCACGCAGCGTTACTCTCATTACGGGGTCCGTACAGAGTGTTACCGAGACCGGGGGTGGGTGTTGCCAGGAGCTGTGGCGAGGTCAAAAGCATGGCGCAGTAATAATTAAGGCACTTATTCAAATTAACAGGACAAATGGAAGAGGAAGGGAGATGGACTCGTAGGACGTATCCTGTCTGGCTGTGTGATGTAGATAACGGGGAGTGTGGACGGCGCACACGTTTCAAGGCTGTGGGGGTACAGAGACAAACAGGGAGGACTGTGAGTGTGTGTGTGTGTGTGTGCTCCATTCAAACAAAGCCTCTCTGTATGACTGTAACCCTGTGAGCAACAGCTGTCTCAGGCAGGCACGGTGTGTGAGTCAGTGTGAGAGGTTGAGATGGGGGGGGATGTTACCACAGGGACCCACCCAAAACATTTCCTCTCTCATTTCTTTTTTTAAACAATACACTCCACGGGCGTTCAGTAGAGCTGAAGCTGCTCTGTTAAACTGTTGACACCTATCTTGTGTGCCAGATGATGAGTGATTTCTGTCAGGTTGTCCACAGCGGGGCTGGACACACACACACACACACACACACACACACAACTCCGTGAACTTGTGACCTGACAGGTGGCAAAATGTGGAGTAAAATCTGCGTCACTCTCACTGTCTCATCACATCCATCTCACACTCCCCTGGAGTCCTAAAAAGCTTCCTCCTTTCCATCAGGGAAACTTAGAGGCCTTTTTTTTTTTTGCTATTTCAAGAAACAGGTTGTATTTTCCTGTTTCGTCCCCCCAATCCCCGCTATGCAAACACCTCATCACGAGGAAAAACAGTTTGAAGTTTCTGGTGGTGATCCAACCGCTGACCTCATGCACGGATACACCACCTCTTCTGCCAAAACGGGAGCCCACCTGCCACCACCACCACCGCCACGCCGCCCACACCCTAAGGTGGCACACGGCCAAACGCAACTTTAGGGGCCAACTTGTAGGAACCCAGCGAGGCGGCACAGACACCACAGCCCACTCTCACAGAGGGGCTTTAACTAAACTGGGAGGCTAACAGTAAACAACAAAATAAGAGTGCAAAATAAATTATTTCTTTATATTTTTCAAACTTAACTTATCATATTATATTCAATTCCAATGCAAATTCATATTTTCAAATAATTTCTTTTAGTCTTTTAATTTATTAATTAATCTTTTTAGTAAAAAAAATGAAAGAATATGTCAATTAATAAAACCACTATTTTGAAAAAATAGGAATTAGTCACTTATTAAAAAAATATTTTAAGTCTAGGGTAACAAATTAAATGACTTTTATGACTTTTTTTTTCCAAAGTATAGATCTCAGGATGCACATGGACATTTTGATTAAATAAATCATTAATAAAAAGTAACAAAATTAGTTAAAATATACTAAAGCTGCTATCTGGCACTTAAATCATTTATTTCCTGGCTTTATCTTGCAGAGAGAAGAATGGAAACAAAAACTGGGGGACTGCGGAATAACAGTAAACAACAAAATAAGAGTCCAAAATAAATGATTTCTTTATATTTTTCATACTTAACTTATATTTATTTTATCATATTATATTTAACTCCAATGCAAATTCACATTTTCAATTTTTTTATATTTTTAGGGGGAAAAAAATTAAAGAAAATGTCAATTATTAAAACCACTATTTTCAAAAATAGGAATAAGTCAAGATTTTAAGTGTAGGGCATCAAATTAAATTACTTTTATGACTTTTTTGTGCAAAGTATAGATCCCAGGATGTACATCATTAATAAAAAGTAACAACATTAGTTAAAATACACTATAAAGCTGCTATCCAGCACTTAAATCATCTATTTGCTGGCTTTATCTTGCAGAGAGAAGTATGCAAACACAATAACAGAATGAATGAATAGTTCCCATTAGTCACTTACATTGCATCAGTAGAATAACAATAGGAAGATACAGGGACGTCCCCAGCTCCATTCTCCTCCACAACTCTTCCTCTGGCTCTGGAGTCTCGTCTTCTCGTCTGGACGCAGCGAGGAGCCTCAGCTTTCTGCTCGCACTTGTTCACAACTCTCCAATGATTCATCCAGCTTCCAGGGAATAAAACTGAATAAACTCCAGGAGAGAGGAAGAAGCAGATCGGACTGAACCGAGAACGGAGCGGAGTATGAGAGAGAAGCGATGAGCGTCCTCCTGGTTGTGTGTGTGTGTGTGTTTCAGATGTGGTTGAGGTTGAGATGGAGGTGGAGCGTGGAGCGCGTCAGAGCGCAGCGCGGTGGCCAGGACGCGCACTGCACGAACAACTGGACACATAACAGGAGTCATGATGGGTATGGCAACAAGGTGTGGCACGGATCACACCTAGTAGACCCGAGTTAGTGGGACCCGGGTTGACCCCAAAGAGGTTTCTTTTTTTTTTTTATTTCTGAATTTTTGTTAATACAACTCTGACAATCCATTGCACAAACATGTTTGGACTGATAAATGGAAATAATAAGAAATAAATATGTAAAACATTGTGCAGAAATATGTAAAAATATGTGTACTACAATATATAACAATAGTGTAAATAATAAAAGCCTATTTGATAGCCTATGTGGACCATATGAAATTATATTTATAACAATTTATTAAACATTTCTTAATGGATTACCAACATGTGAAACTACTATAGTGTTAATTAATTAATTATGGTTATACCACTCTATAAATAATTCATAGGCCTTCCAATTAATAGCCACTGATTACAACTTTATAAATGGTGCTGTATTAAATGGAGTTGCATTTATATAGCTCCTTTCTAGTCTTACGACCGTATGTACATTCACCCATTCACCCATTCACACACTGATTGTTGCCATACAAGGTGCCAATCTGCCCATCAGTAATCAAAATACTCGCACACACAGAGCAATTTGGGGTTCAGTATCTTGGACACTTCGACATGTGACCGGAGGAGCTGGGGATCGAACCAGCGACCTTCTGATTGGTGATGACCCGCTTAACTCTCAGCCACAGCGGCCTCTACAACTTTATAAAGGGTACTGTGTTAAACAGTGTAGTCTTCACTACACCTTTCCTACGACCCTTTTTATTTCCCTATTTTTTTATTTTTAAGTCAATTATCTGATTTCATATACTTTTTCTCTCTCTTTTTATTTAATTCAATTTTTCTAGTTATTAGTTTAATTTATTAATATTTTATTTATTTTTCATGTGTCCAAGACCAACATGGGGCGGAGCGGGGCGGGGGGAAGGGGTGGACCTTTTTTCTGTTTTGATTTCATGTTGAGGACAATGTGTTATGTTCTCCTTTTGTTAAGATGACTTTTGCTCTGACTACAAAAAAAAAAACAATAAAAAAGATTTGAAAGAAAAAGTGCTACTGTAATATCGGATCTCTATAAGCACTTAAACAGGCCTCCACATTTTAGATTGAATTTGTATTATTCAAAAACAACATCCTGCCTTTGGCAACATTGAGATTTGCCAGGTAGAAGGATTCAGACTACTGTATTTTGATCTTGAAGAGGAAATGAAAAATGACAGAAATAAGTTTAGCCTTGGATCAAGATGCTGTGTTCAAGGCAAAAAAACTGAGAAGTGAAACCCAAAAGAAATGAAAGGCTTATGAGACAAAAACAGTATTCAGTACTGATCTTCCTCTGGATAACACAACATGTAGGATACTTACTTTATAGTTACTGTAGAGTATTCAATGATCAATTACCACAATTTTACCATTAGAGAACTCTGGAGAGACACAACTGTGGGTATGCTTTTGAAGATTTTAGGCCCTTTTTCTTTTATTTTTTGGAAAATGTTCAGCTGTGAGTTGAGATTATCAACAGTTTGGAGTTGTAAGGAAATGAGTAAATGCTTTTAGGGAACACTAACATCACATTTGAGATGAGAAATGCATGATGACCAGTTACTTTTCTCAGTAAGAAAGCTTAAACCTTATGATTTGAGCATATTTGTTATGCTAAATGCAGTACCTGTGAGGGTTTATGGACAATATTTGTCATTGTTTTGTGTTGGTAATTGATTTCTAATAATAAATATATACATACATTTACATAAAGCAGCATATTTGCCCACTCCCATGTTGATAAGAGTATTAAATACTTGACAAATCTCCCTTTAAGGTACATTTTGAACACATAAAAAATGTGATTTATTCGCGGTTAATCGCAAAGAACTATGGACAATCATGCGGTTAATGGTGATTAACTATTTTACTGGCCCAAGTCGAGACTGATCACTGGATGAGCCAACACTGAGACTCTGCCTCAACACTTTCTCTGCTCTCACTCAGTTCTTCCACTATGAAATAAATGAGGGAAACCTCTGGAGGTGACTTCACTGCTGACCTCGCACTGTGCCAGCTCTTCAGCAAAAAAAAAAAAAAGCTGGAGAACAGAAACACATTATCAATTCATTTCTAGGAATGCATAATTCCAGAGTGTTTTAGTAGCTATTCAACTTTAATCACGTTTGAGCAGCAGGAGCAGCAGTCATCTGAAACAGCGGCGAGGAATTCAGGGCACCGATTCAAACATCTCAATCGGTGCTGCTGCTGCTGCTGCTGGTGTGACTGTGCTCTAAGTCCGAGGCATATGTCCCTGGGTGTGTCTCGCACATTGTCAGTGTGTGTTGGGTGGTGTGGGGGTGGCGGCGGGATGCTTGAGGGGGAGCAACAGCTGCACAGCGGCTAAGTTTTCTGGCCCGAGGCTTCGCTCGATTCCTCAGCCGTCTCCTGACGGGGATTGATACGGTTGGACTGGGATTAAAAGTTCCCAGTTACAAAACTGCTTGTTGGAACATTAAGGGTTATGCGACTTATCTTTCACTCCTCTTGCTTGTCGACACAGTTGAAGAGGCTCGGATGTCAAACAGTGGTCTGTAACGTACGACGGGGGGAAGGGGTGAAAAGTCTGGGGGAGCTGCTCAGTTTTCTTTGCGTCATTGGTGGTCATTAAACATCACCAGCTGTCTGGAGCCACCTGGACTACAGTATTAGTACACCAAACTATGGGTACCACTTTCCAATAAGGTAGTCTTTATAGGTTTACAAGAAGAGGTTAGTTTAGGGGAAATGAGCTTATTTGCTTTCTTGTAGTGTTTCCCAAAATGTTGAATTATTCCTTTAATAAATTATTTACTAATTCTTTATCAAGGGTTTCCGCCAGTGTATTACGAGCCCGGTGGCCCCCCATGTCTAAGCTGACTCCTAGCCGGGCCTAAGCATTGGGGAGTTATGTATTATTAAGATGTTTTTTTAACTATTAAGTGTAGGTAGCAAACTCCTATAAAGGAATAACTTGTGGGCTTTTATAAAAAATAACTTTTTTTAAAATCATATTAGCTCCAATATCTCGCCTACTTCAGCTTTAATATTAGCGAGAGTCACGCGTGTGTCGGTCGAGACAGTGTGTGACGGACGGCGAGTATGAAGTGACGTTATAGCCGTGATCGTAGCAGTGCAGTGTGTGCAGAAGTTAGCGACGACGGCTCGTAAAGGGGAGACTCAGGGTACCCACAGAACCCATTTTCATTCACATATCTGGAGGACAGAGGTCAAGGGGCCCCTTTGAAAATGACCAGAGTTTGCATTAACGCGTTATTATGTTAACTTTGATGGTTTACATCTGATCACTAAAGCATTAGGACATAATGATTTATCATTCATTCCAATTATAAAGCTTCTATAAAAAGGTGCCTTATTGGAAAGTGGTACCAAACTAGTTGAGCCCGTGACTCAGAGCTACATTACAGCATCTCTACACACTGCTGATGTACAATGGCGGCAGGGATTGTGTTGGATGAGAAGAGGGGCGATCTCAGGCAGAGTGTTGTGTCTAATGTGTCAAAACGCCTGGAATCCTGGTTGGAAAAAAAAAAAGAAAAGCGCCTCATGGCTCCGATCGTCAGGCTCGCTCACACCGTCTCACACTTGACTGCGAACACACTCTGAGGATTGAGAGCCACCTGTTTGACGAGTGATAGACACAACAGCTGCACCGCTGTCTGACCTTCAGCCAGTAGATACACACACACACACACTCTCTCCGCTGTTGTTGTTAAGCAAACTGCTGACACACACGAACGCGCACTCTTCTCTCTCTCTCTCACTCCTACACGCCCGCCGTCAGTTTTACAGTTATGAACTGAAGCACCTTCTCCTCCGGGAGTTTTAAAATCTGTCTTTCAACGCACACGACGCAAGACAATGAGGTCACTGGAAATGATTTCCTTCAATTTTGCGGCGATTTCCATAAGAATGAGATTAGCGGGAGTGATTTTTTACACATTTATTGAACAAATAATACAATGAGATACATGTGAAAGTGTGTGAGGAAGGTTACACGGAGGTCGTTACTGGCTGCTCGGCGGTGGAGTCGACTCAGGAGGAGAAGGTGGAGTCAGTTCTTCAGGTCTCGCCACCTCAACCTGTGCAAATGAAGTTAATGATTATGTTAATTATCATTTTAATAATCGTTACATCTCCTCTCTAGCTTGTTTTCTGTCTTTGGTGAGGGTTTGATGAAGTAGAAACGGGCCTAAAAATACTGTTTAAAACAGGACATTTCTCTCAGAGATGTAAGGGGGTGTGTGGAGGCATCTGTTTGGAGCGTGGGCGGCCGTGTTTTGAGCGCCAGCTGGAGGCAGACGGGGGACATGCTTCCCTACCGCCTGCAGCCGGCTCAGAAAACGCGCCGCCCACGTCTCGCTGCTTTTATAAAAACCTGTTTCTGTGCGCTAGCACATACAGAGGGTGGACGAAATAACACAAACCTTTTCAACTTACAATTTGGCGTATTAAAGCATCACAGCCTTAAACGTTTTATGTTGAATTAATGTATTTTTTTTAAAAAGTTGATGTTTTAGGGGTACTGTACAGCAGTGGTTCGCAACCAGAGGTCCTTGAGGGAGTTAAATAAATTGTGGAATAGTTTATTTTCACTATTTAATTCACTATAGATGTGAGTAGAGTCACAAGAGTGACTATTCTGATCATAGGTTTCTCTTCCTCCACAGTTATCTATAGAATTCTGGTCTTAATCATCTAACAACCAAACTATTTTCCCATGAAGGTCCCAGGTCCCCGAAGCGAAATCTTATCAAATGGGGGTCCGTGACGTAATGTGCATCAATGTAAGGGACACAAAAAAGGTTGAGAACCACAGCTTTGCATTAGATAAGGGTTTTTCAAAGGCTGAGTCTGTAGGCCTTCCCTTAAAACAAAGCTTGGGAAAAAAGGCTCAGCCCGCCTTTAGTTTAATTGCTTAGTTTCGCTAAATTCCTGGATGCCTATGGGATCCTGATTATGTTATTTGATCCCGAAGATAGCCTAATATTGCAGTTTGACATAACTTTAGACTATACACCAAATACATACACAAGGTCTGTTCTAACTAAGGCATTTAATAGTTTCTGACTCTGGGAGAAACTACTGTATCTCTGACCTATCTATTTAACCAAACCACACACACATTCAGGCTATTCTACTGTGTGTGATCTTCTTTTGACTAAATAACTAATGTAATATGTTTTCACTTCCATTCACTGAGCCTCCCCTGAATCTGTTTGGAGCCACCTCCCACTTTAAAAACCTCAAGATGTTCCTGTTATTTTGTCCACCTGGACCTAACCTTTCAGGGGAAACGCACAACATTTAATCCATTCAAGCAACAACACAGATTTCACGTTAAAACACTTTCAGTTTTTACAATATTTGCCAACATATTAATACAAACTAGCTGCACTGAAAACAAAAGGCAAACTGTAAAGTTCTAACAGCTTTACAGCCACGTTCAACTTTGACCTACTGCTGCCATACTCGCTTGCTATACTCTGCACACACAGTTTTCCTGTGCAGCGGAGGGATTAGCAGCATTTCAGAAGGGCTCTCTTTCTGTTTCACTTGCAAATGATGAGATAATCTGGCTAACCTGTAGGTACTGTACTCGTTTACAACCTGCCTGACTGTCTGAGATCTCCGCTGTTACTCAGAGAGCACAATGTTATATAGAAAGATTACAGCTTGCAAATTATAGTGTAAATATTCTGTACATATGGGGGTACCCATAATATACTTACTGGGTGATTTATACTAATAACACTGTAATTTGCTGTAATCCACAATGTTTAACATCCTTTGAATGTTGGTGTTTGAATACCTGATATGAAGGCAGCTTTTCCAAATGAAGTTTATCTTGTAAATGTCTCATCATAATATACCGGTTTAATAACACACCTTTGTTTGGTACAAATCCCTGTAAAAATCACGCCATAATCCTATTTTTTTCAATGAAAATGAGAATAACAATGTCAAAATGAGCATTGCCGCTAATATCGCAAATCATATCGCAAATGCAATATCAGTCAAAATGATCGCAATTAGATATTATTTCAAAATGTGTAAAAAGCAATGTTTCAAATTGGCGTTTTCAGTCCAGTCCCTGTAGCGTTTTGTGAAGTAAGGGAGCAGCTCATTGTGACATAAATCCCGACGGACCCCAATGGACAGTCTAGCGTCACCCTGAAGGAGTTTCTTTCACAACAATGACCGGCTAGCTGTACATTATTACACTTATTACACGGCTACTTGCTTATGAGATTAATATTTTGACACAAAAATGTTCCTCCAGAGTCCGACATCAGAACTACGTCCATTGCAACAGTCTGTGATACATAGCAAGGGTCTGCTATAAAGAAATAACAGACCACAGAACGCTGTGATCGACCAATCAGAATTGAGTATTCAACAAAGCTGTGTAATAGTGTAGCTCTGACAGACATTTTATCTGCATGACAAGACAAGCTGGTGTTTTGTGGTTTTATGCGAAGAATGAAAACATCCACATGGTCTTGAATTATTTCTGTCTACCAGTGTGAGCTTGTGTAGAGAAAGATGTGCATTAGCCGACATACACTGAAAATGTTGCAGTATAAACGTCCTTCAGAGGTTCTGTTGAAGTTTACAGCTCCTCCACTGATTAGTGGTAGTGATTCTGCGTTAACACACAGGACAAAGAGGACAGGACGGACAGCGTGCTCTCTATAAACATCACAAGCACACACGACACAGCAAACACGAGTGTGTCTGGTGACACTATGGAAGCGTGTCCTCTAAGAACATAAAGTGAGGTCCCGTCGCTCCTGCAGCAGGTCTGCATGCTAAATCCTGTGCTTGTAAAAAAACGCCAGAAAAGACGTGATCCAAATACCCTCCACTTTTTCAAATGTCCGTCCGACTCTGACGTCCACATTTTGTCTTTAATAAAAGTGCTATTTCCATTCCCTGAATAACCGAATGTGGAAATAAAATGTAGGCCACAGAGCGCCGTATGTCATCAGTTGCCAAATCAAGTGTGTCTATTAATGAGTGCAGCTTTTTTTTTTTTTTTTTTTTCCTTTCGTTACGCAATCAGTGATGCGCAGAGGATGCCAGAAAAGGCTGCAGCGAAATATATTTCGCCTAGATGGCTCCATCCAAAATTAACTCGCAGCCTAGTTTGAATTTGAAGAATTTATGCCTCCTCCTTTAGAGTCTGACTCGGTTATGCTCAGACAGAGACGATTCAACTTTGTATCAATCAGAGTGTCACAATAAGAGCCTTGAACCTGGAGAGATTTAAAAATACTTCTTCCTTGGATCTCGTGTTAGTGTCTGTGTCTTTGATGTGCAGTTCAGAAAACAGCAGTTTGTCCCTCATGACGAGGATGAGACCTGCTTTTTTTTCCTGAAGCCTGCGCTGCATCTCTCCTCTCTCTGTTTTTTGCCAAAATATAAATTCAAAAGCAATAAAAATAGCCGTGTTAAATCCTAACCTCTGGCTACTTTGTGAAATCTGAAAAGGACGGCTGCAGCCGGGGACGGAGCTGGCTGAATGTGGAACGAGCATGTAGACCAGACCACTGCCCCGAAACACTAACAGCCCTCCTTCTGAGTTGGCCTCAGTGCTTCAGCTTTGAAGTCGCTGCTGTTGGACGGCTGTGTGAGGTAAAAAAAAAAGAAAAAAAAGAAAACAAGATATTTGTTGTTCTTACCAGTTTCTCTGCCCGCTGCCTCAGTTTCCTCCAGACTGTGTGGTGAGCCTGCAGGGAGGAACACAACGTGACTAGCAGGCACATGGAGACACAGATAACGTGCTTTTTACTGAGCCGTACAAAAGGACAAGCGCTGATATTAGAAGAACAATCAAATGTCATGTATAATCTGTTCCATGGCAACAGCGGATATGTTAATAACGTCGAGGGAAACCGCTGCAGAGTGCTACAGAATCCCTTTTTAAATGGACTCTTTGACTTGAATTAAAACCTTTAATTGTCCGAAACAAAGGTGCAAATTGACATTTTAAACTAATATTCACCTTTAAATTTGACATTTTCTTATCCACTGTGCATCCTTTGGAAAACTTCACTAAACAATCCATTTATCTGTTACCGTGTTCCAAAAATGAAGCGGTGTATAGCTTATTATTTTAATAAAGCAGAGAGAGGAGGAGGCTGGTGGGGAGGGAGAGACAACGAGAGGTTCAGACTCGCTCGCCACTGATGATGAAAGTGCAGAGATGCATTGAGCAAGTGTCATTGATTAATACCAGTGGTGGAAGAAGTATTAAGGTACTTAAGTAAAAGTAGTAATACCACAATTTAAAAAACACTTCGTCGCAAGTAAAAGTCCTGTATTCAAAATCTTACTCGAGTAAAAGTACATAATCAAGGAAATGCACTTAAAGCATAGAAGTAAAAGGACTCACTATGCAGCCAAATGGGCTCTTTATTTGTTCCATTATTATACATTATAATATTAGATTAGACTGTATAATAATGCATTGTATTTCATATACTCATTATAAATACATATAGT
The DNA here is from genome assembly GCA_916701655.1 of Sebastiscus albofasciatus. Taxonomy (NCBI): domain Eukaryota; kingdom Metazoa; phylum Chordata; class Actinopteri; order Perciformes; family Sebastidae; genus Sebastiscus; species Sebastiscus albofasciatus. The sequence goes on along the minus strand of CAKAOI010050784.1, from coordinate 14,878 downwards.
GAAGTAAAAAGTACAATATTTCCCTCGTGTATGTAGTGGAGTAGAAGGGAGCATCAAAATTGTACTTAAGTACAGTACTTGGGTAAATGTACTTGGTTACTTTGCACCACTGATTAATACCAGGCTGTACCAAAAAAAAAGGGTGTGGCCAAATAATGTACTGTACACATGTTCCTACCTGCAGCTGCAGAGGCAGAGAGAGGCCCTGTGCTCGTCTTTGGAGGCCATGGGGTCCCTGTTCCAGGCTGTGGAGGGCCGTCACCTCGTACTGGGAGCACAGGCCTGTCCTGGCCACCAGGGGGCCCGCACTCAGCAGCACATGCTCACCACATCTACAGACAAAGAGAAATGATCATGGTAAATGACTGTGGGAGGATGTACAAGATATATACCGTCCTTTAGATATACATAATGTGACATGTAGCCGACACAACACTGGAAACATGTAGGCAGGAAATGAAAACCAGAATGTGTGAATGAAAAGTCACCTGTGGAGCATCACTGTGCCTTTGGGACTTTGCGCTGCCTTCTGTTCCACCTCTTCCTGTTTACACCTGGAAGACACAGAGGAAAAGCTGAACAACAACAGTCGTCATGTGTTAATGAGGGGCAAGACCTAGAAAGAAAACAAAGACACAAGGAAAAGGAGACAAAAGGAGGACAGAATATGAAGCGAGAAAACTGTAACCTGTAACCCCTCCACCCATTTCTAACACCTGAGCTAATGGTATTCATTGCTCCTGGGTGTGACTCAGGTCGTGTCTGATTTGTCCTGACCACAGTTCAACCCAGGTTGACTGGCTTGGTTTGAATTGACAAAAGGAGTGTTGAACCAGGGTCAGATAACCCTGGTCCAACCCTGGTCATCAGTGTGAAAGGGGTATTAGTAAGAAGTCAGTCTACCTGCTGTGTGAGAAGACCTCCAGCGCCACAGAGGGCAACACCTCCAGAGGCTCCCAGGCCAGGTCCTGGTGGACGAGCTGCTGGGCCCCGCGGGTCAGAGACCGCAGCGACTCCTGGAGAGAAAAACAGACACAGTTCACTTACACTCACAAAGGATCAGGCACAGTAAGAGATAATAGAGCTCTGTAATCCAAGGTCTGAACCAAAATATAAAAGAATCATTCCTCCCCTGCAACTGCTGGTGACAAACACAGATGTCACACTCTAGTCTCTCCTCCTCGCACACACACACATTTAAATAAATACTAAAGCTTATTGAGACACTGTGAAACGCTCTCATTTTTGCCAAAATATGTCTGAAGACAGCATGAGGCAGAGTTTGAAGGAGGGCGTTCAGCCAACGCTAAAGTAATAACTGCATTCAGGCCAAATGTTTTGCTGGTCTCTAACGGTAAAAGATTCTCATCTAGCTGCAGTAATATAGATGGTTACGGGTTCAGCAGAAATAATGGCTTTCAGCTTAGTATCAAGTTACTGTATCAGACAGGAAACTTTAAGTTACAGATATTCTATAAAGGATGACAAAAACATCTGAAAAGGTGCTTTCACGAGCCGTAGTCGGTTCAGCTAGTCCAAATCAGAGTGAAATTTATACTTTTGCTTCATTTTCTAGTTAGTCCGGTTTGGTTTCACACTGCAAAGTGGACCAAATACAAATAAAAATTTAACTTTTTTCACTTTTACTCGGCACTGATCTATTGTGAGCACAAATCCCTTCTCCAGTTTATCTCAAATGACTATAAACGTCACTATTTTTGTGGACTTTATTTGGTATATTCTATATGTTCTCTTCGGCCCAGATGTTAGTCCGCTTGGAAACGTTCCGAGACCGGTTGTTTTGGTCCGCACCAGAGTATGATTACTGTTGGCTTGTGAAAGCAACCTCAAATATATTTACATCTTTAAAGAAGCTCATGCACCAGCTGATGAAAACAAACACCTTTATATTTTATTGTTGTCAATACTGGAAAATGTTTTCTTGGAAAGTAGATATAAACAAACAAGTAATGACTGCAGAGGCACACACTCACACCCACCTCAGAGGGAGTCCATGAGTCCAGCTGAGGGTCGAGCATCACATCACAGCAGAAAGCCCCTGAAGTGACTACATGGAAACGAATGACATGGAATCAAATTAGCACCACAGCACCTCTCGTCAGAGTCCAATCAATAACGTTAACTAAGAAAGTGACCTGCCAGGAAGTATGTTTAATCAGCCTATATAATTCCACTTAAAATATAACAACCCTTCCTGATTTTAATTTCTAGTTGACGTCCGAGAGCAGGCAAAGACAGACCGGTACGGGTACAATTGGAGACATAAAGAGCAGCTCCTCTACCTGCCACCTCTGGCGTGCTGAGCAGCTCCACAGTGAAGTCGTCTTTGAACGCCGTCTCCAGCACCTGGCCAAGCAGGGCAGCGCAGGAACGCCAATAAGCCTGAGGGGAAAACAAGAGGACGCTCTGAATGTCCGGCTATCATAGACGGAAGCTGGACGACAGACTCCATGCCACATGTCATTAGGAGCACCAGAGGACACAGTGGCACATGATTCTTTTCAGATTACCCATCTCATGCACTACTGTCAGGATATAGTGACCATTTTATAAAAGTAATAAGTAAGAGTAACTTTTTTTAACCATCATCATCATAATTATTTCTAATCATCTAAAAAAAGACTAACTCTTTAGAAGATACCATCTGGACTTGGGTAACTCACACTGCCAAAGCTTCATATTAGCTTTGGCTGAAATTTAGAGTACATTTTTACACAGAAACAAGACTGTGGATTTTCCTAAATCACAAAGAAGAAGCAGGAGACGTTGAATGCACAAAACAATCTGAAATCCTGTTAAATAAAGTATATATTTCTTGTTAAAGTACCTGGTTGACCAGTGTTGGATCATTGTCTTTAAATGTGAGCAGAGTGAGTGAGCAGGAGTGGGTGAGCGGCTGGTGGAGAGACCACGGCTTCCCGTCCACCAGCGCCAGAGCCGAGTTGGTCACGTGATGCTCCGTCAGGTCTGAGAGGAAACACAGAGGAGTTCGTCTGAGTGCAACACAAGGATTTATTTATAGCGAAACATCTTTATACAGTCGTGGGAATCGCACGCATTCCCTGCCTCCCCGCAGAGATTAATCTTGCATCCGCTCCCTGTCACTCACGTCTGGCACAGCTCAGCGGAGTGGACATCCCTCTGTTCATGACGAGCAGCGTGCCATCCAGCCCCGGGCCCTGCATGGACACCTCTATCTTCTCGATGCGGGGGTATAGAGCTCTCTGCCTGGCCTGCTCTCTGGAGAAGACGGCGTTGCGCTGGCTGCGGACCTCGACGGCCGGTGCACGTGCAGCCGCCGCAGCAGACGCAAAGCCTGTGGATGGGGAGAGGATGGATGAATGGATGGATTCAAGCAGAGACGAGGGATGTAGGAGGTACAAGAGGAACCAAAGAGGCAGCAGAGGCTTTCCATCATTTAAACTTATAATCTTATGTCATGTTGAAGTTGGGAAGTTCAGTGTTTTTGGAGCATATCAAATAAAATTCCAGATATGCATTTGATTTAACTATATAATTCATGTCAGCATATACCATTTACACACTTAAACAATACTGACAATTATAAATAAGGTGTTTTTCTTTCATTTGCTGCTAGAAAAAATATATTACTACAGTGGATTAGTGATAAGAAACCCTCTGTCCAAGGCTGGCGTAAAGTCATATTTGAGATGGTCCCTTCGGAATATCTTAAAAATATTCTACATGCCAAAGTAGATCAGTTCTACAATATCTGGCATCCCTTTCTGAATTATATTGG
>CAKAOI010050784.1:0-11077 GCA_916701655.1 Sebastiscus albofasciatus | reverse complement strand
CTGCTCTCTGGAGAAGACGGCGTTGCGCTGGCTGCGGACCTCGGCGGCCGGTGCACGTGCAGCCGCCGCAGCAGACGCAAAGCCTGTGGATGAGAGGATGGATGAATGGATGGATTCAAGCAGAGACGAGGGATGTAGGAGGAACAAGAGGAATCAAAGAGGCAGCAGAGGCTTTCCATCATTTAAACTTATAATCTTATGTCATGTTGACACTATTTTGTCAGTGGTGCTCCAGAATACAATTTCTAACAGAAAGCCTGTGTTTCATAGGGGTGTACAACCAAACAAGATATGGAGCATTGCGGGAAGTTCAGTGTTTTTGGAGCATATCAAATTAAATTCAGGATATGCATTTGATTTAACTGTATAATTCATGTCAGCATATACCATTCACACACTTAAACAATACTGACAATTATAAATAAGGTGTTTTTCTTTCATTTGCTGCTAGAAAAAATATATTACTACAGTGGATTAGTGATAAGAAACCCTCTGTCCAAGGCTGGCGTAAAGTCATATTTGAGATGGTCCCTTCGGAATATCTTAAAAATATTCTACATGCCAAAGTAGATCAGTTCTACAATATCTGGCATCCCTTTCTGAATTATATTGGACCTGATCTCTCCTCCATTATCTCACAAGGAGTCTCTTGAACATGAACTCATATATCCTGTGACTTCCCTGCACTATGGACTATTTCCTATGACCTCCTATATACATTTTTTGATCTGAACTGTACCAGTGTTTGTTTGTTTGTTGTTGGGTTTTTTTTAAACTTCTTTTTTATTATTCTTATTGTTGTGTTTGTGAAAATAAGAATACTCAATAAACATATTATTAAAAAAGAAGATGTTTTTAAGGCATATATAGCCTGGTTTCACTAGCTTTACAGGTCAAAGTCATTGTAGCTTAATAAACTGTCATATTCAGACTATCTAAGATGATGCTCCTGAACACAAAGTCAAATTTAAGTTGAGCTACCTGAGCTTGAATGCTACTTTTGAGCATGTAATGCTAAAAGCTGGGTAATATAGCTTTATTAATATAATATATAATATATAAATATATATAATATAATATAATAATAATGTATATATTATAATATAATATAATAATAAGTTAATATATATAATATTAATAATATTATAATATAATATATATTATAATATATTAATAATATATATTATAATAATATATTCATATATAATATTAATAATATAATATATATAATATTAATATTATAATATATATAATATTATAATATAATATATTAATAATATATATATATTATAATATAATAATAATATATTCATGTGTATAATATTAATAATATTATAATATAATACACACACATATATATATATATATATATATATAATATTATAAAATCCTCTAACTTTGCAGTATTTGAGACTAAAAAACACAAGTTGATATAAAACAAGATATCTTACAACCTTTAACTAACTTCTCCACCACCTTTGTTGTGTCAAAGCTGAGTAATAAACTCCTTTTAATGGCAAACATGTAACGTGAGCATAGCATAGCAGGACAAGCACAGCTGTAGCATGCTAATACTCACGTCGCTGGAGAACTCGACACAAGGTCCCGGTCGACATTGTGAACGATATTTATATATTTATACACCTACAATAAAATATATCACATGAAATAGACACGAAAAGGGCAAATAGATAAATGTGTCACTAGAGCCTCTCATTGAAGGACGCCATGTCTGTGTGGTTGTGCAACGATGATTTAGGTCCGGGTAGGAACTTCTTCTTCTTCTTCGCTTAGTCTCAGCAACCAACTTTTAGCTGCATACCGCCACCTACTGTACAAAAGTGTGTAACATCATGTCATTTTACACATTACTGCTACTCTTAAACCCTACCCACCAATCCTGTGTCTCTTAAGAACATTAATAATAAGAAAATTAATAATAAGAACATTAATAGTGAACATTAATAGTGCCTTCCCAGTGCCTTCAACCCCATCACCCTTTGTTCCCAGTATTCCCATCAAATCCCAGTCCCGTCCCTTCTCTCTGACTTGCTCCTGTAGTCTTTATCTTTTCATACTTTTTACATTGCATTAGGATATGCTGCACATTTCCTTTAACACCACAATCCCCCACACTTGTCACTGTTCCTTTTCCCCATTAAAGCCGTTAAAGTGCCATTAAGACCTGTGTGATCCAGTCTGAGTTTCGTTATGATGATTTCCTCCCTTGTTCCTTTCTTTATATTTCTTTGTTGTGACCGACTTCCTTTCTGGTCCTCCTCCCATCTTTTCTGCCATACCCCCATTCCTTTCCTTTTAATCACCGCTTTTCCTTCTCCTTTCCCAAGCAGGACTGGTACTGTTATTTCCTTTTTGCAGTGGACTTTTTGCTAGTTTATGTGCAAACTCATTCGCTTTCACCCAACAGAATAATACATCTATACCCCTTCTGTGCAGTCTTAGCAAGCTATAGTACAGTTCAATGATTAGATCTTGTCCTACAGCTTTTATTGACTGTATACTTTCCAAAACAGATTTTGAATCTGTGCATATCACCACTCTGTCAGGTCTGACCTTTTCAACCCACTGTAATGCAATAATGATCGCCACTATTTCCACTGTGTATGCTGATACCTGGTCTGCCGGGTAGGAACTGAAGTCAATAGCAGGAAAGTTCCGTGTGACCTAGAGAGGACGAGGTGCTGTTTCTGGTTTGTGACAGCAGGTGCCACTGTTGGTAGTCATTTCAGTTTATGGCTTATGTAAAGGAAACACTGCAATACTTGTTGTATTAAATAGAGAAAAAAAATCCCCACCGTATCACCAGTTAAATAACATACAGTAGTATATCTCAGTATAATACTTATTTGATATTTCTTGTTTCACTTGTACTAAAGTTTTGATATTTATGGCAACACTTTATTTCTGAATTACCTCAGTCTCTGTCTCCTCAGTGTTGAAACTCTTACGCTGATTGGATGCAATCCAAAGTTATGATCTTGGCTCCAAAGTCTCACACGTCCCCAACTTCATCCTCTAATGGACTCTAATGGCACTCCGAATTTGACAAATGCTCGTTGGATTTCTCGGGACCAGAATCAGCAGTAAGTGTTGGCACTAATGGCAGCAGCAGGAGAGGCAGGACGCCACGGCCAAGGGAGACGCAGCCCCACCAAAACATCATAAATCATCTCGACGCGGGCCGTGATGGAGCCAGATTGTGGCTAAACGGCACAGCTGAAAGACTATCTTCACAATGAGTGCAAATCTAATGACCTCTGGAGGTGGAAAGTAGAAGAACTTCAAAAATAAAAGACACATTTGTGCATAAAGATTTATTTTTTTGTTGAAAATAAGTGTTTTTCACATTGAACCACTAACATGTGACTTAAGATAAATGAACTATACACTGACACTGTTCACTTCATACAATGTAACAAGGCATTTGTATCTGTAAGGTGTAAAGACAAGTGTCCTTATGTTTGAATGACTGATTGATTGATTGATATTGTCTCTTTGGGTGAGATCGGTTGTACTCAATGTCAGTACAACTTCATGCACACGTCATCCACAGCATGTCAACATTTGGGATCTTCTGAATGAATTTCCCCAAAGGTGCGGTTTCCTTTTTCATTAAACATTCACTCATCTGTTCATTCATTCATAGTTAGGCGGGCCTGCTGTGAATTTAACTCCCAGTATGACTCCTTCACAGTGGTGTTACTTGACATCCGTTCAGATACTTGGGTGATTGGTCTTGCACCGTCAGAAAAAAGCCCCCAAAAAGTGCAAAAAATGAAAAATACAAGCAGAAGAAAAGAGGAGCACACTGCCATCCCTGCTTGGACCTATGGCTGGCTTCCCAAAAAGCATTAAGATCCTCTTTGTCGATGGCTTTTTAAGATGGTTTTGGCACCGTGCTGCCTTTGGGAAACCCCCGAACATTTGCTCCTGTAAATCAGGAGGACTGTGATGAATGTGGGAGGTCGAGTGTTGTTTTTCTTTCAAGGGAAACATCCACCCCTGTGTCTTTTAATTTTCCCTTTTTTGTCTGCTTCAGTTCCTACATTTCCCAGAATGCCTCTTGATCAGAGCCTAATCTGCTACAGAAAGCAGGTAAACAGTTTTTAAAAAAAAAGAGTGGATTTTCCCTTTAAATTCCTCCATCTTCAATCTATCTAACATGAATTCATTTGCATTTCTAATTTTCTAACCATCCTCCCATCCATCACGCCATCCGTCAGGCTGCTACTGCACGCTGCAGGCGGGGCAACACGCCTCTCTCCGGTCGGGCAGGGGGCAGAAGTCCATCTGCCTCACGATCTCGGCGAACAGCTCGTCCACCATGGTCTTGCTCTTGGCCGACGTCTCCATGAAGGGGCAGCCCCAGTCCTCAGCCAGCGCCTGTCCCTCGCTAGGGGACACTTCCCTCTCCTCTTCCAGGTCCACCTTATTACCCACAAGCACCACCGGCACCTGCTGATACCTGCAAATGAGAGAGGAAGTAATATATCAGAGTGTGCATCTGCCTTCTCCCCCGCTGGGTGTGTTTTGTCACAGACGGAGAACTTCCCGATACCTAAGGGAGAATGTGAAACAGAGACTAAACTGTGTGTGTGTGCGTTGTTGGCCTACATACTGTATTTGTTAGAAACAATAAGGGGTTTGAACAATGCACAATGGAGCAAGAGGAGAGGGATAAACACAGCTACACTCAGTTCCAGCTCCCCAGGAGGCCTCCATCACTCCCTGGGTGTCTAATATCAGTAGGCGGTCTCATTAGAAAGCTGTCATCACGGGAAAAAAATAATCTTTTGAATGCCGCGATGCTCTATTTATTCCTGGATACATTATAAATGCGTTAAGCGTAGTAGCATGCGAGCTGTACACTTAATGGCTTCCAATTCTTGTTTAAAACGTTCTCCTCTTTGCATCTTTTCCCATCACGCACTAAGGATGTCGTAACGGATCAAAAGCTTTCTTCCCACAGCGTGTGGCTGACGATCCCCAGTCCTCTTCCATCCATCAATACGAAGAAACCAGGCTGGGGAGAGTAATGGTATAGGTTATTGAATAATTGAATAAAGCTAATGTGCTGCTCTCACATGGGTGGACACGAACATTGGCCTCATACCTTGGAAATAACTATTTTCTACTTTAAGAGAATCTATTATGCTTTTTCCCCTTTCCTTCAGTGTGTTATATCAGTTTTGTGCATGTAAAAAGTCTCCAACAAAGTCCACGCCAAAGGGAGAAACACTGCTCCTGAACTGCCTGAAACGCCTCGCTTGAAGCCCCGCCTTTTCTACCGTAACGTGATGATGTCACCAAGTAACACATTTGCATAATACACGCCAAGCAGCTAGTTTGGCACGCCCTCAAACAAAGCTAGTTAGAGTGGAGCTGGAGCGGAGTCCGAAGAGTTTGGTTCGGTTGACCAATCACAACAGAGCTCAGACAGTCTGAGAAAAATAAAGCTTTTTTCTTTTTACATTAAATCATGTAAACATGTTCTAGTAGAAACCCAAAATACAAGTATGCACCTGAAAATAATCATAATAGGTCCTCTTTAATTTTTTTTGCGTTAACACGTTAACTTTAACAGCCCTTGTTATATTTAATAAAAGAAAACAATCTTTTGTTTTCTTGTGATAGCAAGTTATTTATCTCATTATCTTGAGATAACAAAGCTCATTTTCTTGAGTCAACGACATAATTAACTCGTGATCTCAAGATAACGGCATTAAAAAAATGTTTGAATCGTGTCGGTTTAGGGCTTCCATACAAATGGGAGCATTCAAAGTGTAACGTTTTTTTAAATGTATAAACTAAACCAATGCAGAAAAAGTTGTTTTTATGGGAGGAGAATGATGGAAAACAGGGACTATTTCCTAAAAATAGTGCTTCCAATGAGTGATTATCCAGAGAAACCAGGATGTTGCTTCTGGAAACAAACATACTGTGTGGCAACAGTTGTCTCACAGACGTGTCAGCACAGTAAGGTTGTTGCAGTGATTTTGTTTGGGTACTAGATATTTCATTTCAGTGAGACGCCCTTCATGTTTTGTCTGATTAAATAACTACAGAATGTCAATTACAGAGGGTATATATTCTCACAACAGGTAATGGCGCAGACCACCTAATAGCCTCGGCCATCAGTCATCCCTAAGTGCATTCCCAGCCCGGCTTATTGATCTGCTGGTGCTATTGAGAAATGAGCTCTTATCTACAAATTGGTGGCCCGCTGCCACGCTGCTCAGCTGGGAGAAGAGCTGAGGCGTGGAAAAGAGCTGGCAAACGTCTCACTGAGAGAGAGAGAGAGATGGAGGAAATGAGTGCAGGCAGAAGGGTGGAGGACATTTGAAGCACCTGCTGAAGTGTCTTAGCTTCAAGGGTGTTGATCTGAAGCTGAGCTTGACCTCTGACCTCCCAGAGGGATTCACAAGAGAGAAAAAGCTTTCCAAAAAAGTGCAAATGATTACAAATAATGTCAGCCACTTGTTCTTAATTGCACGCTTTAAGACTGCCAAGCAGAGAAAACTCAGAAAAATTCAAATGTCAAAGACTTCCCTGCAGCTTGACATTTTCCCTCGCAGCCACTGCACTGTATATCACACACACACACACAGCAGCTGACCTCAGCAGGACAAGCATCTCGCGTGGCCTGGTGTGTTTGGAAAGCTGGAGTCTAGAGGGTGTGAAGTGTGAACAAGGAGAGCACCACGCAGACAAATGCAATCTGACAGCCTTGCAGGAGAAACTCTATATATAACTACAAAGACACAGGGAGAGCCAGCTTCTCCAGGGTGGGCTGGGCTGGGCTGGGTGGGGAGTTTGTTTGTTGCAGCATCAAAACTACCAGCTCCCTCCTCGCCAGATGAGGAGAAACTGAAACTGCTCAGCACAGCATGAACAAAAGTTGCCCTATGGGGATTTATAGGCTGATATCATGTATTATTGAGGAATATGTCACTCAGTGTTTGGGTTTAAAGAGTGGAGATATGCTAGCTGGGGTCCTCTTTATCTTAGCTATAACCATGGTCTAACTTTATTTTTATATTTTTGGTAACACTTCATAATAACCGTCATTTAAATAAATTAATTAAGCTTAGTTAATAGTTATTTTACTTTATAATTAATTATTTGTAATGCTATAATTTATGTTATTTTAACAGTTTAGCATTACACATTATACCATTTTATATACTTTAATTAGAAGTATTTGTTAGTGATTACAAAATGATTTGTAAACCTTTAAAAATGTGTTTGTAAAAGATCTATAAACATTATATAGATAAATATTTGTAACACTTTGTTAATAGTTAATAACGGGAACACAACTCCTAATGAATGTTGCGTCACGTTTGCCAGTAAATGTGTAAATATGCAACTGTTTGCTAACACGTTTACCATAAAAGATGATAATATGTCAATGTTGTGTTTTCAGCTTGTTCTGCTGCCCCCTAGTGGCCAAAAAAAATGCAGCTTTATGCTATAATTTAAGTCAAAATCTTAACGCAGGACCTTTCTTGTGAAGTATTTCTTGAGTAAATGATATGAATACTTACTTGAGACTTTAAATTGAATCCTCAAATATATGTTACTTGTATAACATCACTGTTTTTAATACGGATGTAATGAAAATGTCCTTATTGTGGCTTTCGAGGTGTTCTGCCTGAATTGCTTCTACTCTACATACCGTATGAATACAAAGCAGCAGAAAATTACAAACATTGCTAACTTGTTCCTGGTCCAGCTCAAGAGTTGGCAGCCGTTCACTATGGGAATTATCAGCACAGTTGGAATGTGTTTGGCTGAAACTACCAGCTGTATGAATGTGCAGCTTTTTGTTTCCAAAATGTGGTGGGAGAGGAGTCACGTCGGATTTATGGAACAGGCAACAGCAGGTGGTTGACAGCTAATGAAATTACACGGAGATGTTAAAATGTGTATTTATTTCTACAATATTGCTATAAAAAAAGCACTCTTTCAGAACGATACTGAGGGTGTTCTCAGCCGCAGGGCCGTTCACACAGGAAAGTGCTGAGCGCCACTATTTTTTGAAGCATCATCTGTACGTCCATTTGGGAAAAAGCTGCTGCTGCATCCTCATTAATGGATGTGGAATAACTTCTGCTGATATACATTTGACCTTTAGAGAGCACATTTGCCTCTGCAGGGTGTTGTTCCGACTGTTGGGAAACAGGCAAACACATAAAAACCTCCCACACACAGAGGATTTGTGTTTATAACTCGCACAAAAAATGGACTTTTTCCACTTAGCCTCAGGATACAACAGCCTTATTAAGACTACCTGCTGTGCTAAATAGCTAGTGTGACTTCACTTACCCGTTATTACAAGCCCCACAGCACGGGCAAACATGCAAAACAACAGTCAGGCATCTCCAAAGTGAAGCCCTCCAACCCTGCAGCCGCCTCTTTGCTCTCTGCATCTGCTGTTAATTAGCAGTTGGAGCGGCTGCACAGTGTGACAACCAGCCATGTATCTGCTGGTGGGACCGGACAGGAAAATCACAGAACCTATAGCGCCTACGCCGCGTCGACTCCCAAAGGGTGTTACAGCTGGAGAACAAAGCATCTATAGCTAATGTTGTAAAGCAGCTACATGAAGAGGGAACCAAATAACATGACCGCAAACATTCCTGTGATAAACAGACAAAGAGAGGGCCTGCACAGCAGATGGAGTCTGTTACATGATGAATTTCCATCTTTAACGGTGCAGCCCCAGCTCCTCTGGATGATTCTCTTTACTGCAGATGCAAAAGGCAGTATATAGGCAGTATGGGAGTAGACAAGTCCTAATTAGTTTTATTATTCCCGCTGTTCTGTGCAGATAATAATTCAAAGTGAGAAATAAAGAGGCTATAATGACTATTAGAGTGCGAGCTGATTTGTGCAGCCCCTTTAGTCCTCTATAAAAACCTCTGACTTCCTGTTATACCAACTGATTTTGTCACTCTGTAAACATCCCTTTAAGCATCTGGAATCACAATCAGTCTCTTGTTTTCTGTAGTTATGGCTAAAAGTGATAATCATCTAAATGTGGGAAATCCCAGCTTCAGATCAAAGTGATTTTATTTCCAAAGGGGGTCGCATTCGCAAGATGATGACCAAGCTAGAAAAAAAATTCTGGTGCACAAATTATGCTTATTTTTGATTGATATACTTAGGTAATGCAGGATGACAACCGCTCCACCTGTCTTAATCTTTGCTAAGGTGCTGGAAGAAGTCCAAAAGATGATAGAAAAGCTATCCGCACACTTAGATCAATGCAGTATTCCACTTGATTCTAAGCTTTCGGTCTGTCAAACCTTCATCAGAGTGATTCAACAAAGGACCGGCCGGTAGAAATAACCATTCCCATTCCAGTCATTGGCAGTATGCAATGCACCTGCTGGTGGTAGAAGCTCCACCTCTTGGGAATTGTAGTAGAGAACTGTGAGGCATACAAATACATGCCATAGTTCTTTAGCAATATCATACATTTTATAGTAAATGGGGTTTTGAGAAGGATCAGGCTTTTTTAGCCATCATAAATCATCCCCAGATCTATAAGAAAAACATCTCACAGATGTGTTTTCACATATCTGAGAGCTGCCAGAAAGCTACAAGTCAGTTCTGAGTGTGATAAATGGAGAATGGTGAAAACACTTTACACACCAACAATGAGCACTTTACTGATGGCTCTCCACGTTTTAAACCAAGCTCTAGCTGCTTAACAACTCTCTCCTTCTTGGTGGCAAACACTAAAAGCCTGAGGTCAGGAAGTTGCTTTGCTCCTATACACCAAAGTGCCCCCTGGGATACGTAGTTTTGGTCCCACTCGGCGGCGCGTGATGCTCACCTCCTGCTATTAGACACAGCATCAGTGCAGCGTGAAAACAGAGCTCGAGTGCTTTGAACGCGCCTCCTGCAATAAAACTGCACATGTAAGCTAGGAGATGATTAGATTGTGAGGAGGGCTACACCCAGATGTTGTTTTTCCACAGATAGCAACTGACGTGGGGGTTTATTTGGTTAGTCCGTGGGGTGCTCAAGTCTACGGAGGGCAAAGTGTGTCAGAGATGGCGCATTATACAGTAGCTAAAATATGCATCAATTATACACATGTGTTATGAAAAGCACATCATTTAATCATGGCAGAGCATCAGTGATTCTTTTTTGTTTTGACACATGACAGTGCTGCTTTAATTTAGTTAATATCAGCTGCTCTAAACGATTAAAGGTGTTACAATAATTCTGACGTATTGCGTTAAAAAGTTATTGATACTTTTTCTGCGTGTGAATTCTAATTAATGACGCAGTCTCGTCACAGTAGAGTCAATAAAACTTGGACATAATGTGCTTATATCTGTGGATGGGAGACAAGTGGGTGAAATGCTAACTGTTAATGCTAACGGTAAAGGAATGGTTTCACATTTTGGGAAATACTCTTGTTCACTTTCTTGCCGAGTTAGACGAGAGCGATGATACCACTTGTGTCTGTACAGTAAATACGCTATGTAGCTGGAGCTAACAGCTGGTTAGCTTAGCTTAGCATAAACAAATGGAAATAAAAAACACTTGTAAAACGGTGAATTGTTGTTTTTACACTTCAGTTTTTGTACATATTAAGCAAGTTAGATATAACGTGTTAAATTAGTAAGCTTTACAGGTTCTAGTAGCAGAATTTGGCTAGCTGTGTACCCCTGTGTAAAGTCTTCATGCTAAGCTAAGCTAACTGGCAGCTAGCTCCAATTAAATATTTGCAGAACATAACTGAGTGAGGTATCAATCTTCTCAGCTCACTCTTGGCAAGAAAAGTGTATTTCCCAAAGTGTCAAACTATTACTCTAAGTGTATTTCTTGCTTCTCGCTGCACTTCCTCGTGCATACAAGTCAGCACAATGAAGGTGATATGTGGATTGCGGAGGAGACCTCATGACACCTACACCACACAGAGTAGTAACATATAGGATCCCACTTCTTTCCCATGCTTCCCTCCCCACCCACTTGCATAAGCATTCTGGTTTATATGTCTCCCTAATGGAGGCCTGATGTCTTCTTGGCGTCCAAC
>CAKAOI010050782.1:2362-13751 GCA_916701655.1 Sebastiscus albofasciatus | reverse complement strand
GTGAAATCACTAACTAAACAGACTTAGTAATAATTATATCTGCATGTTTTTCCTTCCACTAATATTCATATTATTTGATCAAGATCTCATGAGGCTTCCACTTGATGTTGATGTTGCATGTTGATGTTGCATGTTGATGTTGCATGTTGATGTTGATGTTGCATGTTGATGTTGCATGTTGATGTTAGCATGTTGATGTTGCATGTTGATGTTGCATGTTGCATGTTGCATGTTGATGTTGCATGTTGCATGTTGATGTTGATGTTGATGTTGCATGTTGATGTTGATGTTGATGTTGATGTTGCATGTTGATGTTGCATGTTGATGTTGCATGTTGATGTTGCATGTTGCATGTTGCATGTTGCATGTTGGATGTTGCATGTTGATGTTGCTTGTTGCATGTTGCATGTTGATGTTGCATGTTGATGTTGCATGTTGCATGTTGCATGTTGATGTTGCATGTTGCATGTTGCATGTTGCATGTTGATGTTGCATGTTGCATGTTGCATGTTGCATGTTGCATGTTGCATGTTGATGTTGATGTTGATGTTGCATGTCGCATGTTGATGTTGATGTTGATTGTCTCTCTCCTCTCTCAGTCTGCACGGTTCCTCCGGGTCCCGTGACGGTCCCAGAGAACAACACGGTCGACGTCCAGGTGGTGAAGATCATCTCCAGCAGTGATGCGACGCTGAGCGTCACCGTGAACCCCGAAGATCTGTTCTACCTGAAAGGGAATGCCCTGATGGTGAAGAAAGGACTGGACTATGAGGTGATTATAGAGTTTAAAACATGTGATCCTATCAGCAGATAGTCGTTTACGTTAAGCAAACATTTTCATAAGGATCCTTTAAATTTGACTATTTTTTTAAGATACATATGTGACAAGAAACGTACTGAGTGGAACATTTTACAGTTTCTAAATTTTTTATTTGTTCAAAATGAACCTTAAAAGGAGATTAGTCAAGTATTTAATACTCTTATCAACATGGGAGTGGACAAATCTGCTGCTTTATGCAAATGTATGTATATATTTATTATTATAAATCAATTAACAACACAAAACAATGACAGATATTGTCCAGAAACCCTCACAGGTACTGCATTTAGCATAACACAATATGCTCCAATCATAACATGGCAAACTGCAGCCCAACAGGCAACAACAGCTGTCAGTGTGTCAGTGTGCTGACTTGACTATGACTTGCCCCAAACTGCATGTGATGATCATAAAGTGGGCATGTCTGTAAAGAGGAGACTCGTGGGTACCCAGAGAACCCATTTACATTCACTGATCTGGGGGTCAGAGGTCAAGGGACCCCTTTGAAGATGGACATGACAGTTTTTCCTCGCCAAAATGTAGTGTAAGTTTGGAGCGTTATTTAACCTCCTTCATGAAAAGCTAGTATGACATGGTTGGTACCGATGGATTCTTTAGGTTTAAAACTGAGTATCATAGACATGCCCACTTTATGATAATCACATGCAGTTTGGGGCAAGTCAGCGTCAAGTCAGCACACTGACACACTGGCAGCTCATCAGTGATGGTGTTTAAATGAAGTTAATGTATGTTAAAACTCTCTCTATATCTAACTGCTGTGTGTGTTTGTCAGTCGTTGCACAGTGCAGCTCTGATGGTGTGGGTGCTTTGCAGCAGAGAAGGCTCCACATCTGTGAGTAAAACAAACACAATATCACACATCAGTAAGCCTGTTTACAATCCATTCTCTTGCTTCACTAAATAATAATGATTAGCAGTGTGTTTGTTTCTGAATGATGACTGAGCTACTGCTTCTCCTCAAGGTGAACGAGTCCGTTGAAGTTTTGGTGGAAAACGTGAACGATAACCCTCCAAACTTTGCACAAAGCCACTTCGTGCTGGACGTAAATGAGGTGAGTGTGCTGCTGTTGGTGTTTCACATGATGTGTGTGTTTTTCAGGTTTTTAATTAACACCATGTTGACTCTGAGTTTTTATCTCCTGCAGCTCATTCCAGTCAACTCCAGCGTCGGACTGATTGAAGCATCAGATGTTGATTCAGAGCCGCTGTATTATCGCTTAGAGCCGGCTACAGTAAGAACATGTTTAATGTAATGAGCTGGTGATGCTGGACTCACAGGTTATATTCTGTAAACATAACCCAAGATGCAAAGAAACATTTAAATGTAGGTGCTGTACGTTTATGTATTTGTTTATAAGTGACGATGCGCATTATGCCTTCTTATATTACATTTTTATGACATACTATACTATTACTTTTTAATGACGTTTTTACGTTTTACTATACTATGAATTTTTTATGACTTTTTATGACCTACTATACGATGTCCTTTTTATAGCATTTTTACGACACACTATACTATGATTTTTATGACTTTTATGACATTTTTTTACAACATATTGTTCTGACTTTTTTACTACATACTGTACTATGATTTTTTATTACTTTTTTTACGACATACTATATTATGATTTTTTATGACTTTTTTACGACATATTA
Source organism: Sebastiscus albofasciatus (assembly GCA_916701655.1). Lineage (NCBI taxonomy): Eukaryota > Metazoa > Chordata > Actinopteri > Perciformes > Sebastidae > Sebastiscus > Sebastiscus albofasciatus. Next base: position 11,251 of record CAKAOI010050782.1, on the reverse strand, counting down.
TATTATGATTTATGATTTTTTTACGACATATTATATTATGATTTATGAAGTTTTTCGACATATTATATTATGATTTTTTATGACTTTTTACGGCATATTATATTATGATTTATGAAGTTTTTACGACATACTATACTATAATTTATGAAGTTTTTACGACATATTATACCATGATTTTTATGACTTTTATGAAATTTTTCCAACATACTACTGTATACTATGACTTTTTTTTTACGACATACTGTACTATGACTTTTTTTATCACATTTTTTATGACATAATATACTATTATTTGTTTATGACATTTTTTGTGGTATACTATACTATGACATTTTGATGGTATTTTTATGCATTTTTTAAGTATATATATATAGATACCATATTTATATGACGTATGACATGACATATATTTCTTGTCTCTGTCTGGCTGTTAAACCAGGATAAATACTTCCGCCTGGAAAACATCAACACTCCAAAGATAATAGCTAAAAGCATCCTGGACTACGATGTCGTACAGAAGATCTCTCTGGTGTTACACGTGCAGGTACAGTATAATCATTTATATAAAAACAACGGTCCTGGTGTGGCAGCTTCTCTTTGACCTTTGACCTGTGTCACATTTGTTCCAGGACACGCTCGACGGTTCGTCCTCCAACGAGCCCTTCTTCACGTCCGTGGCCACCATCACGGTGCAGGTGAAGGACGTGGATAACCGGCCTCCGTGGTTTCAGCCCTGTCTGAGGACCAACTTGGGAATTGCCAAGCTGTGTGTGAGCACCGGCTACAAAGGCAAAGTCAACCTCACCGAGAAGGAGGTGAGCGCCGTTTTATGGATTTCAAAGTGTCCATAAAGATGTGACTTTCTGGCACGTCCCCCTCACTTTTCAAAATACTATTTTTGTCCCTCTCATTTTTTTTTTTTTTTACTCTGAACATCTCTGTCCTCCAGTTTTGCCCCCACAGTCGAGATGAGAGAAAATCTGAGTTGATGAAAATATTGACTCTGAGACACCGTTAGTTATTATATTTACACTCAAGGCAATGAGCAGCAGCGAGGGAAGACTTCTTTTGGATTAAAAGGGACTGTTTGTAACATTTTACACGTATAAATCTACCGGGTTGGGATCCCATGCGCGCTCGTGTGTGGGCGTAGTCTGCCTGCTCGCCTTCACTCACACACCGCGCCGTGTTCTCGCTGTCTCGCTCCGCTTCTAGACGTGCATGCGCGCTCACTCCACACTGCAGAAGAGTTAGTTCAGCTCTGAGAATATCTAGTGAATGTTCAGTGGACGTTTGTGCAGAAATAACTGCTGCAGCTCCTCCAGACCAACAGAGGTTTCCCATGTCTTGTGAAGTGACGGGGCTCCGCAAAGAGAAACGTTATCGTCTCCGACCGGGTGCCGGTGTCTCCCTGCGGGCGCAGTCTGAGACGATAACGTTTCTCTTCTTGCTTCAGCCAAAGCAGGAAAAGCCAACACTAGGATCAGCATTGATTCATGGAGAGACCTTGGTCTGGTCAGCTAACATTACTGCCAAGCAGCTGAAATATAGAGTGATATTGTGCTTTTAGCTGACGTGTGTCGCCTCACTGTTTTGAGCGATGCTCATTCACGTCTATTAGAGAGAGCAAGCGCGAACCCGACGCTGACTTTAGTTGACTTAACGGCCACAGGTGTCGCTGTTAACAAGACATTTCTGAAAGTTACAAACAGTCCCTTTAAGTAAAAGTTAATATTCTCCCAAAAGACGCTTGAATCAATCAAAGATGAGACAGTAAACGCAGAACTCCTTGTAGTAAAGACGCAAACTCAACATTGATCTTCATCAAACGTGCAGGATTTCCCGCGTACTTTTGGCCGCATAGTGTCTGTCACAAAAGAAGTTTGTTCCTTTTCAAAAGCTCCATCAATTGTGGATTCATTGGTCAATAATTCAGCTCGGTCAAAAATGTAATTCTCGTTTTGAACTAAAACCAAAATAATAATCAAATATCAACAATCAGCACATTCAAAGCAATCAAATCAAATGTTGCTCAGTCCATTAATCCAATTAACCTGTCTCATAAATGTCCAATTTCTAGCGCCATCAAACTTTGATTTGTCCAAAACTGTTATGACGAAAATACCTGCAAAATAATGCTGTTTTTTTACTATACTTTGACCTTTTTATGACTTTTTTTTACGACATACTATAACTATTTTATGACCTTTTTATGGCATTTTGTATGAATTAGTATACTATGCCTTTTTATGTTGTTTTTTACAACATACTATTATTTTACTATGACTTTTTATGATTTTTCACAACAAATTACACTATGACAATGACATACTGTACTATCTAATCTATTACTATACTATTTTATGACATACAATACTGTAACTTATGGGTTTTTTTTTACTCTGCTATGATGTTTTTACGACATACTGTACTATAACATTTTACATACTACACTTTGACTTTTTTCATTGAATTATTTTTATGACTAACTGTTAAAGGTGCAAATGAAAGTTATTTATAGTAAAGTAAAGTTTTAATGTCCCCAACCAGCAATTAGTTTATAGAAAATCAACATTAAACACACGTATTATAGCTGATCTATTTTCTAAAAATCTAGTTTCTTAGTTGTCAATAACGTGATGAAGTTAAACGTCATATCCTGTTAACTCAGGCGTCATCGAACTTGCCAAGTTTACAGTTTTTAACTGTTTGAAGGAAACTTCTTCGTGATAAACTTGGACAAAGTTGACCAGGAGCACCTGAATGCACCATTAGTTTTGGTCTATGTGAGAATGAAATTAAAATGTCTTCATCAGTTTCCATCAATATACCATTTATCAGTGTAAATAATATATAATTGAGTCAGTTGGCAGATGGAAGTTATTCTCATCCTGCTCTCAGAAAGTGGAGCGAGGTGATGGAACAGTGAAAACTGCCATCAATAACTCCCCCTGAGACACATGTTGAGAGCTCCTCTCATGTTTTTCCTATTTCAGGCCTCCCTGTGAGGAAGAAGTCTCGGTATTGACTGAATATAAATGTGTGCTTCAGAATCAGTGTGTGATGATGGGTTTTAATCCACAGGACGGGCCGTTGGTGCTGGAGCCCGGTCCGGTGTTCGCCAAGGACGGAGACAAGAACCGGAGCGAGCAGATCAGCTACAGAATCCTCCGAGGTTTGAACAACATGATGTATTTCTGTTTGCTTCAAACTTGCTGCAAAAAAAATAATAAAATAAAATCTGTCTGGAGCCGCAAAACATTTAATCAATCATTGTGATGAAGGTAACACAGATTATAGTCTAAGTATATGGTATATCAGTCTAATGCAGTGAGGGCCAAAGAGACAATGTACTACGGAGTATCAGGGCCACATTGAGGGAAAACACATCTGAGATTTACACAACAAAGCCAGAATATTATGAGAAAGATGTCGTAACACTACGAGAAAAAAGTCATTACTTTATGAGAAAAAAGTCATAACTTTACTAGAACAAAAAGTCGTAATATTACGGGAACAAAAATTAATAATATTGCGTGAATAAAGTCATAACTTTACGAGAAAAAAGTCGTAATCTTACGAAAATAAAGTTATAACTTAACGAGAAAAAAGTCGTAATATTACGAGAACAAAAATGTATAATATTGCGTGAATAAAGTCATAACTTTACGAGAAAAAAGAAAATAACACGTAAAATTACTACTTTATAATATGACTTTATTCTCGTAATCTCAGATTTATTTTTTTTCCTCAATGTGTCTCTAATACTCCGTCATACCGTCGTACCATAGACCTACAACAATGATAAATAAAAATGAAAATGTAAACAAAAAGCAGTTATTCATTTCCATGTTTATAAATCCACAGGGAGCCACTGGAGAGGAGCTAAAGAGCCGCAGGTTGCTGACTCCTGTGTTAGACTATTAGTCTCTTAGCTTGGTGTACCTAATAAACTGGCGACTGAAATAAATAAATACTGATAATTAATAATAATTACTTCATGAATACTGTCTGTATGAGCTGAGCTGGTTCTTATATTGTTTTCTTTCATCATCAGGAAATGAGGGAAGCATTTTCCAGATCGATGAGGACACAGGAAACATCTCCATGGCTAAAGCGGCAGATATCGTCGGGCCGATAACGCTCACTGTTCTGGTAAAAAAAGAAATCTTGTTCTGTTGTTCTGTGGTGATGTGCCGGTAACACTTCATTTTACAGGTCTGCAAATTTCATTGTAATTAGGTGATAATTAGCAGTAACCTGTTTGAAATTTCTTTGGAATTACTGCCAAATTACCCCAATATTTACCTAAAAAATGTATCAAAAATGACTTTATCATAAACATTATTTAATAATTATATTCCGCTAAAGCTGGTAATTTATTAAATACATTTCCAGGAAAAGAATACAAAGTTAATTGATATGCTTTATTTCCATGTCTGCTGATAAATACATGATAATTAGCAAATAACTTATTTTAAAGGTCCCATATCGTGCTCATTTTCAGGTTCATACTTGTATTTTGTGTTTCTAACAGAACATGTTTACATGCTGTAATGTTGAAAAAAAAACTTTATTTTCCTCATACTGTCTGCCTGAATATACCTGTATTCACCCTCTGCCTGAAACGCTCCGTTTCAGTGCATTTCAACGGAACTGCAACAGAATTGCGTTGCTAGGCAACAGCATGGATCCATGTTTACTTCCTGTCAGCTGATGTCATTCACATACACTGCAACAGGAAATAAACTGGGACACATTTAGTATGTTTACGTTTTTAATGTAATGGTTTAAATATTGTATATCTGTGACATCACAAATGGACAGAAATCCTAACGGCTTGTTTCAAATGCACAATTTCTGAATACGGGCTGTGTGTATTTCTCTGTATATTGAGCACTTTGATACTTTCACTAATTACCATGAAATTTGCGGATCTGTAAAATGAAATGTTACCGTGATTTTGAATGGACAAAACAACAACCGAAAATGGATATAAACTTGGATATTACTTATGTAACTCACTCGTCTCGTCCTCTCCTGGCACATCAGGCGTCACAGGTGACCAACAGGGATCAGTTTGCGGTGACGCAGGTGACCTTCGACGTGATGAAGAAGAGCAGGAACCCTCCTCGTTTTGAGAAGGAGCGATACGAAGGATTTATCTACAGCAATTCTGTCCCCGAGAGCATGATCCTCCGAGACCGAAGCACCAACCGGCCCTTCAGGGTCCGAGCTCGGGACGAGGACTTCGCTGCTGTGAGTGTTAAAACTCCCGTAATATTCAGTTTTTAAGTATTCTTAATATAACGCGGTTGCTCCAGATGTGTTTCAGATACTTTTAGTTAAAAGCTGAATCAGCTAAACATCAAAACCAGTTTGTCTGACTGACATTTTTGTGTCTTTCAGCTTGTTGTTTTGGTTTTAAAGCCAAAACTTTACTGTTTTAGTTCACTCTTGGCGCTCTCATCAGCTTCGTTGCCAAACATAGCCAGCAGCTGTTTGTTGAAAAAGCATTAAAAAGTCACTGCACACTACCTGCTCAGCAGCAAACAGCATTCAGACACAGTTAGAGACTAGCTGGTGAACATAGTGGAACATTTAGCAGCTAAAAAGACAGATATTTCCCTCACTAGTTGGAGGAGGAGACCAAAAACAGAGCTAAAAGAGAGAGAATATTGGACTTACATTTACTAGGTGGACACAAACACTCCTCCCAATGAAGAGAATCAGAATCAAATATAAGGTATAGATTTATAAGGTGATGACTATGTTATGTCCCCGAGAAAGTTGCGTTGCTAGGCAACAGTTTGGGTCCATCCTTACTTCCTGTCAGCTGATGTTATTCATATACACACTGCAACAGGAAATAAACTGGGACACATTTAGTATGTTTACGTTAAAAACTGTGAAATTGTCTAAATATTGTAGATTTGTGACATCACAAATGGACAGAAATCCTAATGGCTTGTTTCAAACGCACAGTTTCTGAATACGGGCTGTGTGTATTTCTCTATGCATTGAGTGTTTTGATACTTTAATAGTATTTACATATCACTTAAATCTGCTTTATAATATAAAATACCCTTTTTACTATACGGGACCTTTAATAGCCAGATATTCTTTATTCAGGAGCTGAAAAGCAGAGCTCAAAGGACTTAAATTCATCAGCTCCACACAACTCCAAAAAAAGGATAATGTCTCTCTGTGTCTTTAAAAGTGAGTTTACATTGTGGTTTGCTCAACTATTTGCTAAAACAAAAAAATAAGCCCCTGGTACATCAGGGCTGTTTCTGTTGGTTTGTTTTGCTCTCTGTCTGCCCCCTAGTGGTTAGAAATGTCTGAATGTAGCTTTAAATTGCAAATGATAACGCCTAAAATCCTTAAATCATTTTATTTTGTACATTTTATACGTGTGTGTTTTGTGTGTGTCAGGGTGCAAATCCAGATGTGAAGTACGAGGTTCAGTACAGCAGCTACGTCAACGTGACCTCAGACGGATTCGTGATCCTGAAGAGAGTCGTGAAGACGGAGTCCTTCGCGCTTCAGGTGACGGATGTGTAAACATTTAAAAATCAAGCACAATGAAGTATCTTTCCTAACACGTTGTAGTTAGCTGTAAAGTTGTTGTATCTTTTTCTGAACGCAGCTCAGAGCGGTGGACTCGACAACAGGGGAGTTTGGAACAGCTGCGCTCTCTGTTCAGGTCATACCAGGTGAGACCATCAGTTATTCTCTGTGATACTGATAGTGGTGGAAAGTAACTCAGTACATTTACTAAAGTACTGTACTTAAGTATAATTTTGAGGTACTTTACTTGAGTATTTCCACTTTATGCTACTTTATACTTTATAGTTGACATATTGTAGTTTTCACTTCATCACATTTATTTAAAGAGCTGTAGTTACTTTTCGAATTTACGCACAAAACATATGAGTTTATAAATTATGATCCATTGTTACAGATTAAACTATCAATATGATGAAGTTCATCTTAACAAACTTAAAACATGAAAGTACAGTTTACATATTAATACGTCATTAATGATCCAATAATATACTGTATGTCGAAAGATTTCATGAAAAAAAGTCATAGTATGTAAAAAGATTTCCTATAAACTTTATTTTCCCCCAAGAAATTATTTTTCATGAAATTGTTCGACACACTATTCTATGACTTTTTTAATGAATTTTTTTTTGCATACTGTACTATTACTTTATTTCAGTACAGTATCTCCAAACATTTCTTGAAAAAGTCATAGTATAATATGTCGAAAAATTTCCTGAAAAAAAAAAGTCATACTATGGTATGTAAAAAAACGTCCTGAAAAAAAGTCATAGTATAGTATGTTGAAAAATGTCATACAAAAAAAGTCATTGTATAGTATGTAAAAAAATTGCATGAAAAAAAGTCATAGTATAGTATGTTGTAGTATGTAGTAGTAGTATGTTGAAAAATTTCATGAAAAAAAAAAAGTCGTGGTATAATATGTCGAAAAATTTCATGAAAAAAGTCATGATATAGTACGTCAAAAAATGTCTCGGAAAAAAAAAAGTAGCAGTATAGTATGTCGAAATATTTTATGAAAAAAAGTCATAGCATAGTATGTTGAAAAAATCCTTGAAAAAAAGGCCATAGTATAGCATGTCGAAAAATGTCATTAAAAAAGTCATAGTATAGTATGTCGAAAACTTTCCTTAAAAAAAAAATCATAGTAAAGTATGTTGAATAATTTCATGTAAAAAAGTCATAATATAGTATCTTGAAATTTTTTTATTAAAAAAGTCATAGTATAGTATTTCGAATAATTTCTTGAAAAAAAATCATAGTTTAGTATGTTTAAAAATGTCCTGAAAAAAAGTCATAGTGGTATGTCAAATAATTTTTTTAAAACAAGTCATAGTATATATAATCTGTCAAAAAATTCATAAAAAAGTCATAGTATAGTATGTCGAAGAAGGTCGTAAAAAAGTCTCAGTATATGTCAAGCCCCACCTCAACGCTGACCCAAATCAACCACAAAGGACACATTTAAAACACTCAAATCCATAGGATTTATTAACAAAGAAATACAAACAAGACAATATAAAAATCATAAGCTGAGGCAGCAGTCCCCACACCAGAGGCCTCTCTCTTCTGCTGCTGGCATTGGAGCTTTTAAGCACTTCCTTCCCAACCTGTAGAGCAAATGCAGCACACCTGGCCACCTTGTGGAGCAGTGCAGAACACCTGGGAAGAGCTACTGGAGAGGGAAAAGGGACGACAGCATAGAAATCACATACAGCCGTAGCAGTATCTTATGTCAAAAAAGGTCGTAAAAATGTCATAGTATAGTGTGTTGGAAAAAGTTTGAAAAAAAAGTCATAGTATAGTATGAAAAAAAAAAAATCCTAAAAAAGTCGTATAATAAAAAAAAAGTCTTAAAAAAAGTCATAGTATAGAATGTTGAAAAAGGTCGTGAAAAATTCATATTATAGTATGTTGGAATTTTTTTTAAAAAAGTTGTAGTATAGTTTGTCAATGTAAAGTCTGCAAAAAAAAGTCATACAAATTCATAGTATAGTAAATCGAAAAATTACATGAAAAAAGTCAAAAAGAAAATGAAAAAAAAAAAGTCATGATATATTATGATGAAAAATGTCATAAAAAAGTCATAGTACAGTATGTCGAAAAATTTCAAAAAAGGTTGTGAAAAATTCATAGTATAGTATGTTGGAAAAAAATAGTAAAAAAGTCGTGGTATACTTTGTCAAAAAAAGTCATAGTATCATGTGCCGAAAAAGTCATAGATTTGTATGTCAAAAAGTTTTAAAAAAGGTCAGTTGAAAATAAATCGTAAAAAAGTCATAGTATACTGTGTTGAAAAATTTCATGAAATAAAATCATAGA
>CAKAOI010050780.1:1547-23349 GCA_916701655.1 Sebastiscus albofasciatus | reverse complement strand
TGTATATATATATATATATAATATATAATATATTATAATATATTATATATAATAACAACTGTACATCATTATAAAAAAAGCCAGTAAAAGCATTATAGATGAACTGCAGCAGTAAACACTCAGTTTGACTGAGAATAACGAGAATCACTGTCGTCATTGGTTGCTTGGTTTTCTGCTCGTCAGGCTTCGTTCAGAGCAGCGCAGCTCCGAGTCTCGCCAAGCGGTGGAACAGGCCGTTAAGGAGCACAAAGCTGAGATCCTGGCCCTGCAGCAGGCCCTCAAAGACCAGAAACTCAAAGCTGAGAGCCTCACAGACACTGTAAGCATTTTCACACTGTTGAATAAGTATTCAGCATCTTTCTGACCAGCAGATGTTACAGTAAACTCTTCCTGCTCTGTGTTCTCAGCTGAATGATCTGGAGAAGAAGCATGCAATGCTGGAGATGAACGCCCACAGTTTGCAGCAGAAGCTGGAGAGTGAGAGGGATCTGAAGCAGAGGCTGCTGGAGGAGGTATGTCCTGTATTCATGCCATCCATCTCTAGTGTTGTCTTTTATGCATTATGATCACATTATACATGTTTAAATCTTTTCTTCCTTTTAGATTTATACCTCTACTGCAAATCAATCGGCAGAATAGAAAAATTAACTTGACAAACTTTCTGTTTGGTAAATGGACTTGCATTTATATAGCGTTTTCTAGTCTTCTGACCACTCAAAGCACTTTGCTTGTAAAGTTATATCCATAACAAAAGTCAGAGCATGCTGAAAGGCTTCACTGGTTGTAAGAAGTGCAAGTGTCAAAGTCACAGCTGGTGATGTAACAGCTGTTTTACCTCCACAGCAAGAGAAGCTGCAGCAGCAGATGGACGCCCAGAAGACCCACATCTTCCGTCTGACCCAGGGGCTGCAGGACGCTCTGGACCAGACCGACCTGCTGAAGACTGAGAGGACGGACCTGGAGTACCAGCTGGAGAACATCCAGGTGCTGCTACACACACATACACACACACATGCACTTATAGCTTCTAATGTATATCTGCATGCAGTCCGAGATTAGAGCTGTTGGACTTGTGTCGTCTGTCTTCACTGTTGTGTCACATTGTGTTAATAGTGAGAGACACATAAACTCAGCGTACTGTACATCCCCGTTCTCTCTGTGTGAACTGAAATACTTGAGGAGAAATTCATGGCAGTAGTGATGTTCACTTAGCTCCACCTGCAGGCTGTGTACTCCCATGAGAAGGTGAAAATGGAGGGGACCATCACCCAGCAGACCAAGCTCATAGACTTCCTCCAGGCCCAGGCTCACGGCGGCTCCAAGAAGAAGAAGGTCAGACCACATCATGAATTTATAACTGCTCTGTCTTCCTACACAGGTCTGACTGTTTAAAGTCTTAAACCCAGTAGGAAGTATTATTAAATCAGATAGCGAGGATGGTACTTTCTCCACAGAGACAACGAAGTAGACTGATTGCACGTCTGGATGTGTGAGATAGCAAAGTGACGATTAATTAGTAAAGATTAGAAAAATTAATAAAGTCATTCATTAGGTATTTTAGAATGTGTTTAAGAAATGTGGAAGGCTTTGACACGTTTCATAATTACTTGAATTCAGGACATCAATGAATGAGTCACTTTATTCATAAACTGTCATTTACAGCCTATTTGCACATTCAGAGAGAGGTGTAGGTCATCTCCACATAGAAACTGAATTAGAGTTTGTTTAGAATTTGCAATAATATACAGTATAATTGGCGGTATGGCTCTGTTCCTCCCTACCCACAGGCAGGGAGAGCAGCAGCAAAGACCCCCGGGTAGAAGTGGGCTGTGAGGCAGGCTAGAGCAGCTTAAATAAAGCATAGAGGGGAATCAGCTGATGCATCCGCCATGGATGGATTGGGCTGGTTTAAGATCAGCTGCTATCAGCTGATTGGGCTGTGATATGAGATGAGTTTGACTTGGTGGCACTGCCTGAACTAACGCTCAGTGAGAGTCTGTGAACACCATGTTGGTTCTCTGTCCCAGGGTCTGTTTGGACGCCGTCGAGAGGACCTGCTGGCTGCCATGGCTGCTCAGGCCCAGGCCCAGGCCCAGGGTCAGGGTCAAGGTCAGGGTCAGGGTCAGGGTCAGGGTCAGGGTCAGGGTCAAGGCCAGGTTTCCCCGGTGCCCTCTATCCAGCCGGTGCCTCTACAGTACAGCGACATGAAGGTAGCTCTGGACAAAGAGCGCTCTCGCTGCTCTGACCTGGAGGACGCCCTGCAAAAGATGAGAGCGGAGCTGCGATCTCTGAGAGAAGAAGGTGAGACTTTATGCGCTCTGGTTAACTACTACTAACATGATCTAACATGTTCTAACAAGATCTAACAAGATCTAACATTATCTAACATGATCTAACAAGATCTAACATGGTCTAACATGATCAAACATGATCTAGCATGATCTAACATGATCTTGCATGATCTAACATGATCTAACATGATATAACAAGATCTAACATTATCTAACAAGATCTAACAAGATCTAACAAGATCTAACATGATATAACATGATCTAACAAGATCTAACAAGATCTAACATGATATAACAAGATCTAACATTATCTAACAAGATCTAACATGATCTAACATGATATAACAAGATCTAACATTATCTAACAAGATCTAACAAGATCTAACATTATCTAACATGATATAACAAGATCTAACATTATCTAACAAGATCTAACAAGATCTAACATTATCTAACAAGATCTAACATGATCAAACATGATCTAACATGATCTAACAAGATCTAACAAGATCTAACAAGATCAAACATGATCTAACATGATCAAACATGATCTAACATGATCTAGCATGATCTAACATGATCTAACAAGATCTAACATGATCAAACATGATCTAACATGATCAAACATGATCTAACATGATCTAGCATGATCTAACATGATCTAACAAGATCTAACATGATCAAACATGATCTAACATGATCTAACATGATCTAACAAGATCTAACAAGATCTAACAAGATCAAACATGATCTAACATGATCAAACATGATCTAACATGATCTAACATGATCTAACAAGATCTAACAAGATCTAACAAGATCAAACATGATCTGACATGATCTTCTCTGAACAACAGAACATAGTTGACTCAGCATGATCAAACAATGTATCACACACACACACACACACACACACACACACACACACACACACACACATCTTGTATATAAGAAAAGCTCAATAAATGAATCGTGCCCCCCCTCCCTCCTCCCAGCGCTGCAGTATAAGGATCATGGTAACTCTGCCAACCCGGCTGCAGCACGCCAGCAGATGATCCTGTCTGCCATGGTGAAGTCTCCTGAGCACCAACAGGGCCCGACCAACCTGGCCCCCTCCAACTCAGAGCGCCGGAAGGCCACCGCCACACCCGAGGGTGAGCGAGGGAAGGGATGATGTTTACTGAGACGCAGCTTTTTCTCTCTAACAGACACATACGTGGTTCAGGTTCATATCTTCATACTTGACACATACTGGCCCTTACCTGCACACACACACACACACACACACACCCACACACACACACACACGCACATGGATACACACATATGATGTCACTCGCCAAGCTTCATTTATGAAACTCTTACTATCCTTTTTCTTTCACACACCTTTCAGAGAGAAGGAGGGTCACTTTTGAAAGTAAGTTGTCCAAACGAATGGTTTCCTCAGTTTGGTCTCCTTTTGCCTCATCCACATCCTTGAAAGGCCAGATTTTAAAAGCTCTGCACTTGTATGATAATGTGAGATCCCCCCAGGCTGGTCAGGGGAAGCTGAGAAATCTTCAAGTGCACAGCTTTAGAAATCTGAAGCATTTTATCTCGGTTGCTGAAGCTTAGCCAATCTGCTCTTTACGTCACTAAAGTCCCACCCGAACTTCACATCATACACTGACAGAGATGCACCATGTGATAAACTCTGCAATGCACAAAACGCTGTTTGAACCCACACTGTAAAAACTAACTAAAGGCATTATTCAGTCATACAAAACAGTCAAAGTTAGAACAACAACAACACAGTGAATCCTGGACCATCCCCTATCTCAATCTCAAGATAATAAACTGATATTAATTCAACAGAAAGAAGAAGTAAAAGGAGAACAGAAGTAGAAAGCAACAAGAACATCCAACAGAAATGTAAAGTAGACATGAAAACATAATGTAATTATTGTAATTATATAAAACATGTTGCTAACATCAAGACACTCATCTGAGTTGTTGCTTTAATGTGCATTTTTCAATCCAAAACATGTTTCAATAATTATCTATAAGTAAATATTTGTGTTTGAGACCACATGCTCTGGTGTGCAAACCGAGTAGGAAACTTGGTCCTGACTGGATAATGCCTTTAAAATGCAGCAGTGAGTGGGCACAAGCACAAGGGATTGGTCAAATCAATATTCTTGTTCAAGCATCTTTGTCTCCAGAGTTTACTTGCTTATGCATTTTTGCTAAACATCTTCCTGTTGTTTTGGAAACCTTCTTTTGTTGGACTGATTTCATAGCAGTATGGCATGGTGCACTGAGGGTCTGAAGTGATGTTACTATAGCTGCCACAACACGTCCTCACTGTGTCCCCTGACTGTATTCAGAGTTCAGCCGTCGTCTGAAGGACAGTCAGAGAGACAGGGAGAGGGAGAGAGAGAGGGTGGTGCACCACAACACGCCTCACCGCTTCACCGTGGGACTCAACATGAGAGCTGCCAAGTGTACTGTGTGCCTGGATACGGTGCACTTTGGTCGCCAGGCTGCTACCTGTCTCGGTGAGTTACACATCCTCGATCCATAATCCACAATCCATAAGACTGTGGCCTGAACCAAGGATCCCTAAGGCTGGGTATTGGCAAGAATCTGACGATATGATACGTATCATGATACAGGGGTAACTTTTCAATATATTGTGATATATTGCGATACTGTAAGCAAGGCGATATATGGCGATTTTTCAAATGTAATTTTAGGAAAACTGTCGTTGTATGAAGACACAGCACCATATGTATCAAATCTGAGATATAAAAGTCCCTATGTGAAATGTCTTCTATGGGGACTAACTTCATCACACATGAATACAGTTGGGCTCATTGGATCCACCAGAGTCTCAACACTGTTTAGGGACCCCAGGATGCAGAAATATTCAAACACACCATTTTAGAATAGGAGACAATAACACATTTATACTGTATGTGATTATCATAAAGTGGGCATGTCTGTAAAGGGGAGACTTGTGGGTACCCATAGAACCCATTTACTTTCACATATCTGGAGGTCAGAGGTCAAGGGACCCCTTTGAAAATGGCCATGACAGTTTTTCCTGCTAAAATTGAACATAACTTCGTAGCGTTATTTAGTCTCCTTCCTAGCGAACTATGGTTGCTACCAGTGGATTCATGAGGTTTTCTAGTTTCATTCATTCACTCTAGTTTTAAAACTGAGCCTCCGAAAGACAGAATACCAGCTGGGTCCGCCGTCTGCATTTTTGTGTCTGAGACCAGGATTTGAATCTTTCATTTCAAACTTAGAAATTAGAAAGAAAGAAAGAAAGAAGTCTGTTTTATTCATAAAAGAACTGATTACAAACTAGAGAGCATCTTGTGATGGATCATCACCAGCCGCGACGCCAAATCAGGTATGGCCCCTTCCCAACTTCCAGCACCTTTGCTCAGACCACACCCATCTTCAAACTTGGCCTTAGTTTTGATCTCAACTACACACCTGTGAAGTTTCAGACTGTATCCTGCACGGTTGTGACGCTATCACGTGATTAAATCTGTCCACACATAGATGCATCGCTGTCGCAGCTGGTAAATACTACATTTACATTTTTCATATGCAGGTTTTGAGATGTTTAACTGTGCCGGTGGTGGCAGAGGAACCTAAAGCTTGTGTGGCGTTGCTCTGTATAACAATGTTTGTTTGTTTTTATCCTTAGAATGTCATGCTTTGTGCCACCCAAAATGCTCCCCCTGCCTTCCAGCCACATGTGGCATGTCCAGCGACTGTTCCCTGCATCTGTCGGAGGGCCTGTGTCGGGACAAAGGCAGCTCCCCAGGCCAGCAGCTCAAAGAGGCCAGTGGACACATGCACCTGGAGGGCTGGATGAAACAGCCCAGGTTAGTTGTCGTTGAGCTAAGCTTTTCTCTCACCAGTTTAAACAAAGACATTTGTAGAGTTTCCTGTAAAAATGGTTGGATCCACTTCATCATGGATGCTTTGTAGTAATGCAGCTGCCTTGTGTGTTTGCAGGAATGGGAAGCGAGGCCAGGGCTGGGAGAGGAAGTACATGGTCCTGGATGGGACTAAAGTGTCCATCTACGAGATAGAGCCCAGAGAAGGTTTCTCTCTTTTAGCTGTGTAACATAACAACATGTCATAGATCTGCCAGAGCAGATGAGTTTCCAATGCCTTTCTCTCTGTGTGTTATTCAGACTCAGTCAAGCCTCTGGAAGAGTTTGACATGTGTTTGTCCGATGGAGAGGTGGTTGTTCATGGAGCAGTGGGGGCGTCGGAGCTACCCAGTACTGCCAAGTCAGGTACAATAGACAAAGTGTGCTGTTCTTACCTTCCTAACATTGATTTACATGTTTAAAAATCTCTCTTTATCCCATTCTCTGCCCTTCACCTTTCAGAATTCTCCTCGCCAGTGTTATTGTCATATTCTATAGAAATCTATTTTAATGTATTTATTGTTCTCCAAGTTTGGCCTGGAGACCCCCAGGGGTCACATCCAGGGTTCCAAAGAGTCCCAGTAAAATGAAGCATGACTGTAATTAAGTGTAAATTCTGAAGGAAAAACCTTCCTCATGTTTCCTGTGTGTCAGATGTTCCCTACGTCCTGAAGCTGGAGTCCCGTTGTCACCCCCCCTGCTGGCCTGGACAGTCACTTTACTTCATGGCTCCCAGTTTCCCAGACAAACAGCGCTGGGTGGCTGTCATGGAGTCCGTGGTGGCGGGGGGGCGAGCCTCGCGGGAGAAGGCCGAGGCCGATGCAGTGAGTATCTCTGGAGCGAGCCAGTGGCGACTGGGCCAACTGGCTCTGTGTGTCGTCAATGTCAGAAACTGTTATGAGCGCAGTCCCAGATGGCGATGGTGGTAGACTGGCTGTTTAACTGTGTGGCGGCTGTTCAGGAGTTGGAAATGAATTATAAGACGTTTAACGGGTGACCTCCAGTTCACTTATATGTGTCGTTAATTGTCCCCTTCTTCTCTCCTCTTTTCTTTCCCTCCTCTTTCTCTCTCTCTCTCTCTCTCTCTCTCTTTGTCTTTCTCTCTGCTGTTTGTTGCTTTTTCATCATGCCACCTTGTATGTCCCGTATATGGGTGTGTTTTGTTGATTTGCTCTATTCTGCCCATTTCACTGGGTTTCATTGCACACATAGGCTGCTGTGTCCAAAAGACAGTCGGTTTTGTCTCCTCTGGTCCAGGTAAACAGTTACCGAGATAAAGACGTACGACTCACTGACACACACACGCCTGCATATCGTTGCCGAGGCACGCAGTAGTGCATGTGTCACTGTGTCATTGTGTTGGTTGGTCACCTCCCCCCCGCTCTCACCTCACCTGCTGTGACCACTCCTCACTCTCACTGTCTTCTGCTGCACCGTCATGTCCTCTGCTAACTCTGTGTCCATGTAATAGTCTGAATGTTGCTGAGATCTGTCTCTGGTGTCCTCACCAAGATGTGTGATCATCTTTGGGTGGATCCCCTCCAGAGGACCAGGGATCACACAGTGGGTTTCTACCTGCTGGTGTACTCGTCTGTGTTTTGACCCTGCTGCCCCTCTGCACACTCTGTAGAGACTGGGACTCAAGTCACGTGACTCGGACTCATCTGGGACACACGAGTCACGACCTGGCCAACGTAAACTTGACTTATACGTACGCTTTTTAACGTGTGACTCGATGATTTCCCATTCTGCTATTGGCTGTTCATCAACAGGTGACTTCAGGTCAGCCAGTCGAGAGTGAGCTACCTCATGCTATTACACTTCATTCATCATGGAATACATATTTATAAAGATGATGCCAGTTGAGCATTATCAGTAATATCAGTAATGTTATATTATTATTGATGGAAGTTAAACTGTGAATCTTTGAGTTTTAGGTGTAAAAGTTATTGTGTAGCTTTGGATTACACTTCTAGCTTAACATATTCAATTTAATATTTAATGTTTTTCTCAGCTGTTTGGTGGAGAACATTTGAGTTGTGATTTCTTGTTAGAAAATGAGTTGTACTCAACTCAACCTGATAGCAGAAGTATGTTAGACCAAAAACCATCTCTTTACGCTACAGAGGTAATACTGGTAATAAATACACATTATAAACCTTCACTAATACTGGTTGTCACCAGTGTAGGAGCCAGGGGGTGTATGGGGTCTCCTGGGGATACTTGCTTATGAAATGTATAAGTAGGAACCAGTCTTGGCCGGGTCAGGTGTTCCGCCAGGAAGCATAACCAGTTGTTGACCACTGAGGCAGCGTGTATATTGTTTGTTTGATACTATTAGAGTGAACATGTAATCGAGTTAATGGAGAAGCTTCATAGAAATGAAACAAACGCAGTGTTCAAGCATAAAGTGTGTGTCAGACTTTGCTTATATACGGTAACGTTAATCAGCGCGTCAGTCAGGTGAACCTGGTGCAACAGCTCAGTGGCATAAAGCTCGGCTGAGCCTCTACAACCTGTTTACTCTAAAGTCGGAAATCTGTGTCCAGACTGAAGTGAACAGGAAACGAGTTTGCGTTAAATGTAAAATGTTATTTTCTTTGTGCAAAACTTAATGTAAAACAAACGTATAGAGATTGTTGAAAGAATGTTTTTACTGTGAAAGGACGTGTGAGCTGGTCGAGATGGAGAATCACCGGCGGTTAAAGGGTTAATAATGACTTGTGACTGGACTTGAAACTGCAGACTGACTTGTGACTTGGTCCCAGCTCTGACCCTGTTATCCTGCACACAGTCCTGTGTTCTGCTGCTCTGCTGCCTCCCTGTGAGGTCGCGTAGAGGTCGTGACCCCCCCTCTCTGCTCTTACAGAAGCTGCTAGGAAACTCTCTCCTGAAGCTGGAGGGAGACGACAGGCTGGATATCAACTGCACCCTCCCCCTCACCGATCAGGTACCGCTCTTCATCACATTTACTGGAGAGTACTGGCCGTGTGCACAAACATATTTGACTTTATTTCTTAAGTCGTTAGACGCGTTGATCATTCTTTTATCCTCGGTAGACATTATACTGAACAGTAGAAGGATGTTAATCCAGCACCATGTTCACCAGATGGATTCTACTTCTGATGATGATGATGATGATGATGATGATGTTTTCTTGCTGTGCTGCAGATCGTTCTGGTGGGCTCTGAAGAGGGTCTGTACGCCCTGAATGTGATCAAGAACTCTCTGACTCACATCCCTGGCCTGGGCTCAGTCTTTCAGATCCACATCATCAAAGAGCAGGAGAAGCTGCTGATGATCGTCGGTGAGATGTCCAGCTATGTCCTTTTCAAGAGATGCTGATGAAGTCTTTTATCTTCAGTAGCAGTTATTACACTTATTACATGGCTACGTACTAAAGAAATCATTCTAGTTATTATAATAATAATAACTAGAATGGCACTCGGAGAGCGCAGACCTCCGCCCCCCCTCTCTGTTCAGCCTGTGCCATCATCCACATGTATTTCTGTTTATGTTGGTCAGCTGAACGTAGCGGAGCATCGGAACGGAGCAATGGAAACCCAACGTCTATTTTTTGCCAAAACCGACGTTAAATTTACCGGACTTATTTCTGCGTATTGATATGTCCGGACGTGATCCTCCACAGTCTATGATCAGAGAGTCCATAGCAACGGTCTCTTATACGTAGCAACGGTCTGCTATACGTAGCAACGGTCTGTTATACGTAGCAACAGTCTGTTATACGTAGCAACGGTCTGTTATACGTAGCAACGGTCTACTATGCGTAGCAACAGTCTGTTATACGTAGCAACGGTCTGCTATACGTAGCAACGGTCTGTTATACGTAGCAAAGGTCTGCTATACGTAGCAACGGTCTGTTATACGTAGCAACGGTCTGTTAGTCTGTTATACGTAGCAAAGGTCTGCTATACGTAGCAACGGTCTGTTATATGTAGCAAAGGTCTGCTATACGTAGCAACGGTCTGTTATACATAGCAACGGTCTGCTATACGTAGCAACGGTCTGCTATACGTAGCAACAGTCTGTTATACATAGCAACGGTCTGCTATACGTAGCAACGGTCTGCTATACGTAGCAACGGTCTGCTATACGTAGCAACGGTCTGCTATACGTAGCAATGGTCTGCTATATGTAACAACGGTCTGTTACTTCTTTATAACAGACCATTGCTATGTATAAGAGAAATAAATGACAAATCGCAGAAGGCTTTGATTGACGTGTCAACAGTTCAATTGAATTCAGGGAGTGAGTGTTGTTCATAAATCAAGTTAGTGGCTCTGCAGTTATTATTCATCACTCAACACTCTGAAAGGCCACACTACTGTTGTAATAACGGTGGTGAGACTTGTAGATATGATTCATGTTGTCACACATGAATGACAGCATGATGACTAAGAAGTGAAGTGAACATCAGCTGTGTCTCTGGTCTCTGTAGGGGACGAGAGGGCACTGTGTCTGGTGGAGATTAAGAGGGTGAAGCAGTCTCTGGCCCAGTCCCACCTGCCCAGCCAGTCTGAACTGGCTCCTTACATCTTTGAGACGGTGAAGGGCTGCCACCTGTTTGCTGCTGGGAGGGTCAGTGAAACTGGTGAAACTGGACATAAAGCTTCCTGACTTTACAGTGCTTTCTGTTTGTGTTGGTGGAAATGTTCTCTCTACGTTCTCTCTACGTTCTCTCTACAGATAGACAACGGACCTTGTATATGTGCTGCTATGCCTAACAAGATCACCATTCTGCGTTACAACGACAATCTCAACAAATACTGCATTCGTAAGGTGAGTATGTGAGTGTGAGCTGTTAGCTCCATTAGTTCACAATGTGCTACAATCTAACATACAGTGGTAGACTGAAACAGCCACCAACACAATAAAAAGAGGGATGTGATCATGTTAAGAAACACATACTGTATCTTGATACCTGAGTGAACTGGAAACGGAAATAAATAACATTAACGTAGTTAATGTAAGTAAGAGCTGAATTTAACCCAAAAGAGCACATAATGGGAGCATGACAAAGCTCTTAAAGGGACTATTTGTAACTTTCAGAAATGCTTCTTAACAGCGACACTTGTGGCTGTGAAATCAACGAAAGTTAGCGTCGAGCTCGCGCTTGCTCGCTCTAAATATACCTGAACGAGCATCGCTCAACACAGTGAGGCAACACACGTCAGCTAAAAGCACAATATCACTCTATATTTCAGCTGCTTGGCAGTAATGTTAGCTGACCAGACCAAGGTCTCTCCATGAACATGATTTGGATCTGATCTTAGCGTTGGCTTTTCCTGCCTCAGCGCAGGCTGATGCAGCGGGGCTCAGGGAGCTTGTCTCCCTTCTCTCTCCGCCCGCAGCCGGAGAGAGAAGGGAGACACCGGCACCCGGTCGGTAACGAGACGGTAACGTTACTTGCTGAGCAGCTCCGTCATTTCACAAGACACGGAAAACCTCTGTTGGTCTGGAGGAGCTGCAGCAGTTATTTCTGCACAAACGTCCACTGAACATTCACTAGATATTCTCAGAGCTAAACTAACTCTCCTGCAGTGTGGAGTGAGTGCGCATTCTCGTCTAGAGGTAGAGCAAGCTGAACAAGAACGCGCGCGCTGTCTGAGTGAAGGCGAGCAGGCAGAGGAGGAGAGGCAGCGGCCACACGCGAACGCGCATATGTGAGCACGCATGTGTGGCGACCCGCTACATTTATACGAATAAAAAGTTACAAACAGTCCCTTTAATATGACGTGAGCTATTGTGGGAACATAGCATGGAGTTGAATATACAGCAGGGCTCCTGGGAAAATGAGTCCTGGACGACATGAAAACCTCCTGAAAATTTTACCTAACCCTTGTATTGTGCTAGAAAGGGTCCCTTTTAATTCATCACAAAACTCTCAAAAAATAATTATTTTTACCCAATATAGTGTTTTACCTCATAACTAACTTGTTACTCATTCATAACCACAAAATCTACATTTACTTTTTGGTTGTCAAATCATCTAAAATAGGGTTAAATCTGACCCACAGAGGACATACTGTTCTATAACAGTATACAGCATGCAGGAATAAAACATCCTGGGTAGTTTTGTGGATCAAACCCAAACATGAGTTTGAGTAAAATGTTATCCACAGAACCACCCAGACGCTTTAATATTCTCTGCTGGGTCACATTTGACCCGGGATACCACAGATTGTTTTCTATTAGAGACATTCAAAATCAAATTAAATGACAATCATTGTTTTGTTGTGTTAGTCTAGCTGTTTCCAAGCTTGTTCCAGTTAAAAAAAACTGGATAATATTTTGTCAAATTTGACCCGAACACAACAAGATGCGTGTGAACAGAATATCGAACAAACAGAAGAGCAGCAGATCATCGGAATGTCCGTCCTAGTAAAACGTATCAGGATCACATGACTCTATTCCTGTGTTGTTGTTCCTGTAGAAACAGAGAATAACAAGTCAAGTGTTGTCTGTCACTCATGTCTTCTTCTTCTTCTTCTTCTTCTTCTTCTTCTTCTTCTTCTTCTTCTTCACCTCATAGGAGATTGAAACTCTGGAGCCCTGCAGCTGCATCCACCTGACCAGCTACAGCATCATCATTGGAACCAACAAGTTCTACGAGATTGAGATGAAGCAGTTTGTGCTGGAGGGTGAGGAGGACACGAGGAAGAAACAAGGAGAATATCACCATAACACAACAGAAACATGAGCAGTTTGGTGTTAAAAAATCAAAAACGAGAAAAACTTGTGATGTATGCTTGCGATGTATGTGATGAGGTGTGACTGTGATGAGGTGTGACTGTGATGTGATGAGGTGTGACTGTAACGTGATGAGGTGTGACTGTGATGTGATGAGGTGTGACTGTGATGTGATGAGGTGTGACTGTGATGTGATGAGGTGACTGTGATGTGATGAGGTCTGACTGTAACATGATGAGGTGTGACTGTGATGTGATGAGGTGTGACTGTGATGTGATGAGGTGACTGTGAT
Organism: Sebastiscus albofasciatus; assembly: GCA_916701655.1. Lineage (NCBI taxonomy): Eukaryota > Metazoa > Chordata > Actinopteri > Perciformes > Sebastidae > Sebastiscus > Sebastiscus albofasciatus. Next base: position 10,117 of record CAKAOI010050780.1, on the reverse strand, counting down.
GTGATGAGGTGTGACTGTGATGGGATGAGGTGTGATTGTGATGTGACGAGGTGTGACTGTGATGGGATGAGGTGTGACTGTGATGTGACGAGGTGTGACTGTGATGAGGTCTGATTGTGATGTGACGAGGTGTGACTGTGATGTGATGAGGTGTGATTGCGATGTGATGAGGTGTGACTGTGATGAGGTGTGACTGTGACGTGATGAGGTGTGACTGTGACGTGATGAGGTGTGACTGTGATGTGATGAGGTGTGACTGTGATGTGATGAGGTGTGACTGTGACGTGATGAGGTGTGACTGTGACGTGATGAGGTGTGACTGTGATGTACAGACCTCGATCAGTTGGTTTGTAAGCTGTTTCTATATTTTATGACTGACCTGCTTGAAAAAACAGATTCTTATGTTTCATACAATACAATAATACAATACATCAGGTAGCAGACAGTCACAGGATAACCTTTAAGATTCATCTGACTGAATATGAAGTTGTGTTTGCTGGATAAAGCCGTGGGCACACTGCCCGCATGAGGCTCGCGTGGCGTCTACGTCGCGTGGTGGCTGCGTGATGCAGGAGTCTGGTGTTCACACTAGACAGGAGTTGGCTGCTTGTCAGCTACCTGTCAGCTGTGTTTCTGCTGCTGCTGCTGTCAGCCCTATCTTTCTGCATAGAGTTTGCCTTTTAATGGCCATTTAACTTCATGATAAATATAATTTATATTTATTTTAGACAGAGAAAGGTTCAGAAACGTGTGGTAATTAGTAAATAATAGTAATAATCCATAATTAAAACTCCATACTGTATTCATTTATGATGCTTTCCAAGTCACTGCTTGTTCCACATCACTGTCCGGCACATATTTCAGAATAAAAGCCTTGTGTTAACAAATGAAGGAATTCTGTGCAAAGAAAACCCGCTTTAGGGCTTTTATTTCGAAATGAAAACAGGAAGTGTTGATTTAAACCCCAAACTTTATCAATTCTTTGAGCTCCCAAAGTGACTGCGTGTTCCACAGCACTGACTGCTCATATTTCAGAATAAAAGGCTTGTGTTAACAAATGAAGGGATTCTGTCTATAGAAAGCCTGAGGGCTTTTATTTTGAAATGAAAGCAGGAAGTGTTGATTTAAAAACAAGTTTACTTAACTTCACTTTTTTTCATCTCCACAACATATTCTACAGATGTATAGACATGGAAACTACAGTAAAGTCTTGCTGGTATGAAGTTAATATACAGTCAATAGATCACCTTCACTGTCTGTGATATATTCTACAGATGTCTAGACATGGAAACTGTATTATGTAGCTGATATGATGTCCATATACTGTCAATAGATCACCTTCACTGTCTGTTGCTGCTGGGACACGCAGCTGAGACGCGAGAGGCTCGAGTGTAAAATAGGCGAGCCTTCTATTCTATAAAACAGACGCGCGTCTGACGCGCGTCTGACACGCGTCTCATGCGGGCAGTGTGTCCACTCTAACCTGTTAACATGGACGGCGAAATAAAAAACAACACGCCACGCGGGACTCACGCGAGCCTCATGCGCAGTGTGTCCACGGCTTTAACTGCTCAATGACCACCCCTGCTTTAGGGCCTCAGAGCTAAATGATGATGTGGAATATATATCTAAATAGAGTTTGGCCCGTTTGATCCACTGCAGAGTTCCTGGACAAGAACGACGTGTCTCTGGCCTCAGCGGTGTTCGCAGCTTCATCCCACAGTTTCCCCATCGCCATCATGCAGGTGGCCAGCAGCATGCAGAAGGAGGAATACCTGCTCTGCTTTCACGGTGGGTTTGAATCCATGACGACTCCACACTCTGTTTCTGTGTTTTCTGTTTACAACACAAGATTAACGACTAGTTAATTTGTGTTTTCCTGTACTACTATACCACAAATTCATGTAATTAAACTGTTACTTCGTAATGGTGGGTGACCCTTATCTTTAGTATAATCTTTGAATTGACTCATCATGTCCTGTCTTAGTTTAGACACAATCAGAGGAGAGTATAGTATGCTTTATTTTTGTGGCAGAGTTTGGAGTGTTTGTGGACACGTACGGACGAAGAAGCCGCACTGAGGACATTAAGTGGAGCCGTCTGCCTCTGTCCTTTGGTAAATACACCTACTCCTACATGATGCATCAGTACAGCAGTCAGCAGTACAGCATCACATGCTGACAGTGTTTCCCTGCTGCAGCCTACAGAGAGCCTTACCTGTTTGTCACCTACTTCAACTCTCTGGATGTCATCGAGGTTCAGGGACACGCTGCTCTGGGGTGAGACATTTTGCACCAAATTTAAACAATATAAGATTTTGTGTGTTACTTCACTGTCTATTCCTCCAGTCCTACAGTGCTGGCTCACCTGGACATCCCCAACCCTCGCTACCTGGGCCCAGCCATTTCCTCCGGGGCCATTTACCTGGCCTCCACCTACCAGAACAAGCTGCGGGTCATCTGCTGTAAGGGAAGTCTGATCAGGGAGTCTGGAGAGCTGCAGAGGACCGGCTCCAGCAGAGGGTCAGCTTCCTTCCACAACAAAACACAACAAAAGAAAGAAAAAATACAGAACTGAAATTATAGTGTGTAGGTGGATTAAAAGCACTTGAACACTTACAAAACATGTTACCTCAAAACACATTTCAGTTCAAATTCACACCATTGTTTTAGTTGGATAGGCCAACATTGCCATCTGCTGTCATAATAATAACATACAGACTGTTGGTTGTTGGACAGTGTTGTGAGACGCTGCTCTCTGCTATGTCTCCTGCAGTAGTCCCAGTAAGCGAGGCCCTCCCACCTACACAGAGCACATCTCCAAGCGTCTGACCTCGGGCCCTGGCAGCCATGACGGTCTGCATCGAGAGCCCAGCACGCCACATCGCTACCGGGAGGGCCGCACCGAGTTCAGACGGGACAAGTCTCCCGCCCGACCGCTTGACCGGGAGAAGTCGCCCGGCAGAGTGCTGGACAGTCGCAGGGAGAGGTCACCTGGGAGATTTGGAGACAGCACCCGACTTCATGCTGGGTCCGTCCGAACACAACTCGCTCCTGTTAACAAGGTACTGTTGAGGCGTCCTGCTGGCTCAGATCTATAGCATATAACTGAATAACTGAATATCACGCCCCTCTGTCTCTCAACTATCAACTATTCATTAAGTACGGCAAAGATAAACCCCATAGGTCCTGTAACACTCAACACAGGGAGGTTCTATTACTAAACATCTGGTATGCACATTACTAAACATCTGGTATGCACATTACTAATTATCTGGTATGCACTTTTATGTGTAGTTTAGACCACTGGCTCCAAACCTCTTTGGCTTGGGTGCCTCAATAGCCCGGATATTGTCTATTTATAACAATATAAAATAAAAATGGTCGAAATAATTATATAATAAAAAACACTTTTCAATATTATCATAGCTCTAACATGAAATATTAAGATATATGCAGTATAGCACAAATGAGAAAATATGAGAATAATTGGAAAGCAGCAAACACAAACATTACCTCTGGCACCAAACATATTCTAATATTCTTGGATTCAGTTATAATCCATAGTCCTGTTCTTCATGTTGCATCCTCCGTTAATACAAAGCTATTAGAACCGGTCCTGTTCTGTGCTCCAACATGATCAGTATCATTCTATCTTTGGCACTCCATTTGTTTCTACTCATCAATTAATTGATTAATTAATCATCGTATTGTCAGATCACAAGTTCCAGGATCTTTATCTGAACTCCTCCCTGAATTTGTACTTCAGTGTAAAATGTGTCCGGACACAAGTGTGCACAGAAAAATAGATCTCCAATCTAAATTTAAGAATAATTCTGGCAATAATGTCTATTTTTCTTGACGACAAATAAAATCAAAAGACTAAAACCAACAATAAATATATATACTACTAAGTATTATCTGTTTTGCCGTAGCCTGATAAAGTATATCTTATTGCTCTGTGTGTAGAACGGTGGTTCTTAACCTTTTTCCTGTCAAGGCCCCCAAAATTGTAAACAAATGAGGTCACGGACTTCCATTTGATAAGATTTCACTTCAGGTACCTCCATCCGAAAACATTATGGTTATTATATATGAGTAGGACCAGAATTCAAAAGTTGTAAACTACAGTTGAGGAGGTAACCGTGGAGGAAGTGATCAGATTAATCACTCTTATGACTCTCACGCTCATTTCTATAGTGAATAAAAGAAGTGAAAATAAACGAGTCACATTTTTCTATGGACCTCCTTGAACTCCCTCAAGGAGCCCTGGTTGAGAACCACTGGCATACAATACTATGTTTTTTTATCTCTCATCTGCAACCGCTTATCCCGTTAGGGGTCGCGGGGGGGCTGGAGCCGATCTCAGCCGACATTGGGCGAAGGCGGGGTACACCCTGGACAGGTCGCCAGTCCATCGCAGGGCTGACACAGAGACAGACAACCATTCACGCTCACATTCACACCTATGGGCAATTTAGAGTCAACAATTAACCTAACATATGTTTTTTTATGACTTTTATTATTGCATATTATATAATATGAGTTTTTATGACATTTATTATTACTTATTAATGACTTTTTATGAATTATTTTTTTATTATTTTATTATTATTATTATTTTCTTATTAAATTTTTTAGTATACTATGACTTTTTTAAAACTTTTTTATCAGATACTATACTACAACTTTTTTTTACTTTTTTATGACATACTATACTTTGACTTTTTATCACATACTATACTATGACTTTTTTAACTTTATTTATGACACCCTATGCTATGACATTGTTTACTTTTTTATGACGTACAATACTATGATTTTTTAAAATCTTTTTTATGACATACTATACTATGGTATCGGTGATGGCTCCTCTCCAGGAACCATCACCTTAACGTGGTGGAGAGGTTTGTGTGTCCCTATACTCACAAATCCCCGGCTGACTGCCGCTACGTTGGAGTTTACCCCGGTGAACGAGAGGGTCACCTCCCTACGCCTTCGGGTTATGGGGGGGAAAACTCTGACTGTTGTCTGCGCATATGCACCGAACAGCAGTTCGGGGTATTCGGCCTTCTTGGAGACCCTGAATGGAGTCCTGTATGGGTTTCCAGAAGGGGACTCCATAGTTCTGCTGGGAGACTTCAACGCACACGTGGGCAACGATGGCGGCACCTGGAGAGGCGTGATTGGGAGGAACGGCCTCCCTGATCTAAACCTGAGTGGTCGTTTGTTATTGGACTTCTGTGCTAGACATGGACTGTCCATAACGAACACCAAACATAAGGATGCTCATAAGTGTACGTGGTACCAGAGCACCCTAGGCCGAAGGTCGATGATCGATTTTGTAATCGTATCGTCTGATCTGAGGCCGCATGTTTTGGACACTCGGGTGAAGAGAGGGGCGGAGCTGTCAACTGATCACCATCTGGTGGTGAGTTGGGTCAGAGGGTGGGGGAAGACTCTGGACAGACCTGGTAAGCCCAAACAGGTAGTGCGGGTGAACTGGGAATGTCTGGAGGAGGCCCCTGTCTGAGAGATCTTCAATTCACACCTCCGCGGAGCTTTTCTGGCATCCCTTTGGAGGTTGGGGGCATTGAACCTGAGTGGACGATGTTCAAAGCTTCCATTGCTGAAGCTGTGGCGGTGAGCTGTGGTCTAAAGGTCTTGGGTGCCTCAAGGTACGGCAACCCTCGAACACCGTGGTGGACACCGGTAGTCAGGTAAGCTGTCCGACTGAAGAGGGAGTCCTTCTGGGATATGTTATCTCGGAGGACTCTGGAGGCAGTTGAAAGGTACCGACAGGCCCAGGGCAGCAGCCACTGCCGTGAAGGAGGCAAATCAGCGGGTATGGGTGGGAGGAGTTCGGAGCAGCCATGGAGAAGGACTTTCAGTCGGCACCAAGGTGCTTCTGGAAAACCGTCCGGCACCTCAGGAGGGGGAAACGGGGAACTATCCAAGCTGTGTACAACAAGGATGGGACACTGTTGACCTCAACTGAGGAGGTAATCAGGCGGTGGAAGGAGCACTTTGAGGAACTCCTGAATCCGACTGATACGCCCTCTATTGTAGAGGCAGAACTGGAAGATGATGGGGGATCATCAACAATTTCCCTGTTGGAAGTCACTGAGGTAGTCAAACAACTCCACAGTGGCAAAGCCCCAGGGATTGATGAGATCTGTCCAGAAATGCTGAAAGGTTTGGTTGTGGAGGGGATGTCTTGGATGACACATCTCTTCAACATTGCGTGGAAGTCGGTGACTGTGCCTAAGGAGTGGCAGACCTAAGGGTGGTGGTTCCCCTGTTCAAAAAGGAGGACCAGAGAGTATGTGCCAATTACAGGGGTATCACACTCAGCCTCCCTGGTAAAGTCTACTCCAAGGTGCTGAAAAGGACGGTTCGGCCAATAGTCAAACCTCGGATCAAAGAGGAACAATACGGATTCTGTCCTGGCCGTGGAACAACGGACCAGCTCTTCACTCTCGCAAGGATCCTGGAGGGGGCCTGGGAGTATGCCTATCCAGTCTACATGTGTTTTGTGGACTTGGAGAAGGCGTATGACCGGGTCCCCCGGGAGATACTGTGGAGGGTGCTGCGGGAGTATGGGGTGAGGGGGGCACTTCTCAGGTCCATCCAATCTCTGTCCACCCAAAGTGAGAGCTGTGTTCGGGTTCTTGCCAGTAAATCGGACTTGTTTCCATCTGCTTTTTGCAGATGATGTCGTCCTGTTGGCATCATCAGTCTGTGACCTCCAGCACTCACTGGATCGGTTTGCAGCCGAGTGTGAAGTGGCTGGGATAAGGATCAGTACCTCTAAATCTGAGGCCATGGTTCTCAGCAGGAAACCGGTGGATAGCCTACTCCGGGTAGGGAATGAGTGTTCAAGTACCTCGGGGTCTTGTTCGCGAGTGAGGGGACAATGGAACATGGGAGGTGTTCCAGGCACGACCAGCTGGGAGGAGGCCAAGGGGAAAACCCAGGACTAGATGGAGAGATTATATCTCCAAACTGGCGTGGGAATACCTCGTGATCCCACAGTCAGAGCTGGTTAATGTGGCCCGGGGAAGCGAAGTTTGGGGTTCCTTGCTGGAGTTGTTGACCCCGCGACCCGGCCCCGGATAAGCGGTTGAAGATGAGTGAGAGTGACTATACTATGACTTTTTTTTTTTGTTTTACTTTTTTATCACATACTTTACTATGACATTGTTATGACATACTATACAATGATTTTTTTTACGTTTTCATGATATAATATACTATTCCTTTTATTTACTTTTTTATGACATACTATACTATGACTTTGTTTTTGACTTTTTTTATGACATACTATACCATGACTTTTTATGACTTTATGACATTTTTATGACATACTATACTATGGCTTTTTTTTTCTTTTTTGTGACATACTATACTATGACTTTTTTACGATATACTATACAATGACTTTTTTATGACATACTATACTATGAAATTTTTTATAACATACTATACTATGACTTTTGATGACATACTCTACTATGAATTTTTATGACATACTATACTATGACTTTTTTTTACTTTTTTATGACATGCTATACTATGACTTTTTAAAACATACTGTACTATGACTTTTGTGATGGACTATATTATGACTTTATTTTACTTTTTTATGACATACTATACTGTGACTTTCTTAAACTTTTTTATGACATACTATACTATGACTTTTTTTACTTTTTTTATTACATTCTATACTATGACTTTTTATAACATACTATACTATGACATTTTTAACTTTTTTTATTATATACTATACTATGACTTTTTATAACATACTATACTATGACTTTTTTACTTCTTTATAACATACTATACTATGACCTTTTTTTTACTTTTTTGTGATGTACTATACTATGTCATTTTCATGACATACTGTACTATGACTTTTTTTCTTTTTTATTACATACTTTACTATGACATTGTTATGACATACTATACTATGACTTTTTAAAACATAATATACTATTACTTTTTTATGATATACTATACTGTGACTTTTTTCTTACTTTTTATGACATACTATTCTATGACTTTTTTTTACTTTTTTATGACATACTATACTATGACTTTTTTCTTTTTTATGACACATTATACTATGACATATATATGACATACTATACTATGACTTTTTTTCTTTTTTGTGACACACTATACTATGACTTTTTTACGACATACTATACAATGACTTTTTATGACATACTATACTATGAGATTTTTTATGACATACTATACTATGACTTTTTTCTTTTTTATTACATACTTTACTATGACATTGTTATGACATACTATATTATGATTTTTTTTACGTTTTCATGACATAATATACTATTCCTTTTATTTACTTTTTTAAGACATACTATGCTATGACATTTTTTTACTTTTTTATGACATATTATACTATGACTTTTTTTCTTTTTTGTGACATACTATGCTATGACTTTTTTATGACATACTATACTATGAGATTTTTTATGACACACTATACTATGAGATTTTTTATAACATACTATAGTATGACTTTTTTTTTTTTTTTTT